>WAAG01025425.1:0-21021 GCA_013390105.1 Tichodroma muraria
AAAAAAAAATTTAAAAAAGGAAACAATTTATGCCTGTAACTTTAATAGCACCTAAGGCTGCAGTTGACCATCAAAATCAGAGTTTCTGAGCTACTACAACATTGCAGAATGGAGGTGTTTTCTATGATATATAATTTTCTTCCAGTATATCAGGCTATATTTTCAGAACACGAAAAAGATAAGCTGAAAAGGGTACATTTGGATTAAGCTCTTCACTAATGCTATGGAAAGCTCTAAGATAAAAATTCAGAATGAGATAGGAAAACACCAGCTATGCAGCACCAGCTCTTGAGCCTCTAGTAAGACCTTGAGAGCATTAGGGATGGTACAGCTGTTGCTGCAAAACATCTTGTGGATTGGTTAACTCCACCAGCAAATTGCACCAAGGCAGATATCAATTTACATCTGTTTACCACAGCCACACAGGTGATGGGAGCAAAGGGAGTGGATGCAACGTGGGCTGTGTGGAGCAGGGTTGGGTTATCATTATCAACAGCAGGAGAATAAAGGCATTCTGTGTGTTCCAGGCCTTGTTTGTGAGTGCAGGCAGGTGGGGTTTGGCCTCTTGTTTGTCCTGCAGTCAAGAGCAAAGATCATTTCAGTCCTAAACACCATCTGAATTAAACAGAGAAACAAGAACCAAAGAAAATGTTGGGTGAAGTTAGCAGGACTGGGGTAGTGGGTAGGAAGGTGTAAGCGGGGACGATGGGGCTGAGTTGTCATGTTTAGAGGCCTCATAGTATGTAACTTACACCTCCCTGTAACCATAATGAAGATACAGGTGAGTTCTGTGGTTCAAGGTCACCTAAGGAAATTACAGTTAGCTTAGCAGTAGTTTTTAATGAGAAATCCTGCATGTGGGCCTGAAAAAACAGGTATTTGTCCACTTCAATTCATGCAGTTGTTTCAGTTAACTTACATCTATGGCTAAAATGCCTCCTTAATTGGGTGTGGGAGCTAATACTCCATGCTTTGAGGATGATGGACATGCAAGGAAAAGTGTATTTAATACAATAAGAGCTGTGAAGATGGGTTCTCAGAATAATTCTTTCTGTGACTGTACACAGGGATTCAGTTTGCTCTCATATCTTTGAGCAAGAGAAAAGGAAGACATGGCTGTCCAGAGCAATCAAAAGTGGGAGTTTAGGGATGCACGTTCCAGGAACCATTCCTTGCCTGGGAACAGGGGATGATTTTGGAATTGACTGTTATGCTGCTTCCACACTGATTTTTGATTATGAATGTGTATGGGTTTGCACTTGCTATGCAGCAGTAGTTGACCTTTCCTAGGACAAGCCAATTAGTCTGCAAGAGTGAATAAAGAGATATTATCACCTTTAATATCTGCTGCTGCTGCCACTGCTTTTCCAAAATACTCTCCTGTGGGCATTAAAGTGATGTTTTCATTTATCCACCAATAAAAACGCAGCCTTAACCCATCTGCCTGTCCCTCTGTGTATATATCTGGGTAATTTAATAAATGCTTCTGGGTGTTGATTTACGTCATTGTATCTGTACATAAGCCTGCCTCTGTGAGCATGCTGCTGGTTGTCTCTGAGCATTCATTGTCTGCCTTGTGTGTGTATGTCTGTGTGTCTGAATGTGGTTTTGTTTCAAATTTTTCCCTAGAAAAAACAAGAAGTCAGATGTCTCATGAGGTTGTTCGTTCAAACCAAGGGAAGGAAGGAGGAGACAGTAAGGGATAATTTAGAGAGAAACAGGGAGAGATTTGGCTACAGTTCATCATCTGCCTCAGTCTTCTCCGGAGGAGATGGGGGAGTTCATTCCAGACATTAAAACGTCTCAGGGGAGGATTGTATAGATCATGCTGGAAGAGAAATGGAAAGAGTAAATTATCCAAAGGCTCAGAAAGCAATGGAGCCAGACGTCATCTGATCCCAAAGTGAGGATAAAAGCAGGGAGAGAGAACCTTCACAAGATATGCCCAGGATTCCCTGAGAAGCTGTGGGTAGAGAGGGAAAATGATTTCTAACTGCTGTCAGTGAGGTAGATTTCTAAGATACCAGATTAAGGTATCTGGTATCCTGGTACCCTGGTTCCAGCTGTAATTCTGGCTCACAGGGAAAGGTATTAGAATGTAGAACAAAAGAACATTAAAATGAAAGCAAATGCAAAGTTTCCCAGCATGCCAGCATCCCCTGAAAAATAAGTCTGAATAATGGCCCAGGAACACTTTCATAACACGAGTCTCCTCAAAGCAGCAGCACAAGGGGTCGGATGGATTTTCCAGCTCTGGTGCCCAGATCACTTTGCACACACAGCTTGTTTTCCTGCACTTAATCATGGGCCTGACTCACCACCCCTTCTCTGCACTATTCACTATTCTCCCAGTTCAGCTGCAGTGTAAACAACTGAACCAGCAGCACCTCAACAGGGGAAACACGAGGAAGCAGCAGTGGCCTGTCCACACGCTGTGAATTCTCTGTTTCAAACAAGAAGGTAATTCCTGTTTTGGAAGCTGTTACATGCCCCAAGACCACAGATACCATCATGATATACCAGAAGCAGAAGTTTTCAGCATTGGTAGCCAGGTATTCCAAGGACAACAACGTGCCCATGCCACCTTGGAGTGGCCTTTGTCAGGCAGACACTGTGAACACAAAATTTTTGTACATGGAAATACTGCGTTTGTTACCTACGTCCTCCATGACATCTGGCTGCAATCCAGTACAGTTCCTGAGAAATACCTGGGAAATTTTCTAGATATCCTTTGTTTGCAGAAGGACTTCCACACAGCACAACTCTTCCCTATAGTGCTGTTAAACACAAGTAACATCAGCTCTGATTGTTGCATACATTTCCTAGAAGAGGAAAACAAGCTGAAGAAATTAGAACTTATATTCCCATGTATGAGCCTTCAAATGAAAACTACTGAATGAATGTTTTCTGCAACAAAATAATGTCTTCCTTACAGAGAAAAGCATGACTCACACCTTGAGACACTTGGACACTTGCAATCTAGCTTCCCTACAGGAATTCCTACTAAATTCATAAGCCTTTGGCAATCTTATTCACACTCGTTCTTTTCAGGAAGTTTCCCCCATATTTCCAGACATCTTTCCTCTGATTAACATCTTCCAAAAAGTAATCTCTTTCCACAGCACACTACAGCAGCCCCTACATTTTTCTCCAGCCACTAAATTTTTCTCCATCCTGTCTGGGGTGCAGGTGGTGACCCCTCTGCGGCGCCCACCGGTGCCCACGGCCCCAGCCCATCAAACCCACGGCCATTCCAGCACTTTGCTCCGTGCATTACGAGGGGATGTGTCAGCCAGGGCTATTGTTCGGAACAGGAAGCAAGTTTGGCCGCCTCTGTAATTTAGATTGTAGGCAATAAGCAGGGGTGTGGTGTGCAAAGCAAACAAGGCAAGATTAACAGCTCTTTTCACTTCTGGACAAGGAATTGGTCCGGCCGTGGCCCACAGGATCCTGTCCCGTATTGGCTGCGTCTTCTCATCGTGACCACAGCCAGGAGTGAAAAACCAGAGTGTCCTCCAGGCTTTCAACTGGAGAGTGAAGATAAAAGTCCAGGCCCCATGTTCTGACAGAACTTTATGAGCTAAACATCTTGAAATTAGATTATGAGAGAAAATTAAGAACAGTCTTCTCCTTTCAATAGGTCTTTAAAAACAATAACCAGGCTTTACTGTAAATTCATTTATTTTCCCTCAGTGTGCCAATTCCCAAGCTGATATCTCCTCTGTGTACCAGGGATATATATAGATCTAAACGTAGCAAGAAGACAGAAAGATTTTATTTATTTTGCGTAAGGACAGCAAAGTGGGGAGTTCTTTTTTCCAGGAAAAACTCACATCAGAGAGTGAGGTACACATCTTGTTAAAGAAATACTATGAGGTAAATAAAATCCAAATTATATTTAGCTCATAGAAGGTGACAAATACTAGTCAGGTTGACTATTGCTTTGCTGGAAGTCAGTCAAAAACCACTGTCAAATAAAGCACAAAAATAGAGAAAATAGAAGAGTCTGTATTCTTGCATTTGCTAAAGTGAGCAACATTTTGCTGTTTATTGCCAGCATTCTTTTTAAACTAGCTGTGAATTCAAGGAAAGGTACTTGAAGTCAAATCCTGGTCTGCATTCTGGTGTAATCACCTGAACTGCCTGGTTTGGTACTCCAGAACCCTCTGAAAACCCCTCACTCTATGCAGAGGATTATCAGTGGCAAACTCAGAACCTGTGTCCATTGTCCTGCCAGGTCACCGCTGCTGTGGCACCACACACATTCTTCTGTGTCTTACAAGTGTCCACATCATCCCCCACTGCAGCAGCTGTGGGTAAGTCAGGTTGCATGAAGCAGGGGCAAACAGAGGGGGGTTTCCTTGCAAAAACCCAAGCCTGTGACAGAACAGGCCTAGACATCACTGTGGCAGTGTGTACTAGCTCAGAGTAAACTCAAAGCAAGCAAGAGGCAGCCATAAGCATTCAGATCCCTGGATCCAGACATTCATATAATCCCTAAAACTTCTCATGCAGAACTGAGCTTTGTGGGGATGTCCTAGATCCATCCGGTGATCAAACATGCTCTAATTTGCTCCCAAGGCAGAAGTGCCTCCTTTCACTGAGCACTCCCTACCCTCTCACAGCTCCCTTCTGGGTCAGCCCTCCCCACAGGCGAGTGGGTGCAGGAGGATCATCATTCTTTCCTGGCACAGCAGCTAATCCACCCAGCCTGACTGCAGAGAGATAGCTGAGTATTACACGGGGGAAGATATTTTAACCTATTCCTGCCTCGTTCCGTGTAAGGAAGCCACAAACTCTCACATAGAGGCAGCTGATAAAGTTGCCTTCTCTATCTAGAAAGGACACCTAACCAGAGCAACTGGAATGTAACTTCAAGAGTTAATAAAATTTTCAAGCAGTCATTTATGTGTGCTCTATCAAATGAACACATAATTATCAGAAGATTCCCCCACCTTTTCTTGGTTGTTTGGGTTATTAAGTGCAAGCAAAGGTTTAAACTGCTTACCTGAGACAAAAGGCCCGGCAGAAAGCTGCTGCCTGTCCTTAGACTTTGCTATGCTAACAGTCACTGTCTGCAGTCAGAGCTCCTTCCTTAAGCACTCGAGCACTGTGAAGCCTTGAGGGGACACCGCCTTTGCCTAGAGACAGATTTTGGGTAAGATTTTGGAAGAATCGTTTGCATACAAGTAGCAGTGTGATCACCACTGGAATGCCGGTTTCCTGCTAGACACACACAGAGATTTTGTGACCCTGTGTTCTTTTACAAAAGACAAGTGACCTGCAAAACCCCAGCGTTTCATATCTCCAAGTGGTGAGGCAATACAACCTATATAACAATAATGACTCACTGGGAAACAGAAGGATCAAGCTCCAGGGATCTCCTCCTCAGCACAGACCTGCAAATACACTGGAATAATTTGCATTGCACAGCTTGCCTTGCAGAATCCACAGATAAAAATCAGGCTTGGCATGGCTAGGATATCTGAGCAATATTTAGCAGCAGAACAATGAGCCAGCTGGGAAAGCATGTACTTATCCAAATTCAAGTGGGCAAGTAATTTTGGGCAATGTGGTTACTTAGAGATTGCCTGCATGGGGAAGTTGGGACAAAGCAAACTAAAGTTTGAACGCATGGCATGTAAACCCATTCCAGAAAACGGTGGTGTAAACAGTCCAGTTGTTCTCAGGGTAGTGCATGAGAAATGCCTGTGATTTTTTTGGTGGCACCAGAGCAGAGGTCCCCAAATACCTGGCAAGCTGACACAGCTGCTTCTTTGTTCTGCCTGTGGCCTGACACCCCGGCTTTGCACAGTGACTGGAGAACTGCCTGTTCCCTCACTCATTGCAGAAGTTACTGCCTCTGTAACAGGAACTGGAAAAGCCAACCTTCCTCAGCTCTTCAAACCCTCCAGCCCCTCTTTGCTGGCATAATTACATGCAGTGATGTGAAAGCTACACCAAAGTTGGGATGAAAAAGCAAGACAAAAGTAGCCTGCACAGATCTCTCAGCGCAAGCCACCAGGTGCAAATGAAGCACAGATTCAGGTCCTATTATTTAGGGTTCAGGCTATAAATCACAACCAATCACTCTGCATTCCCAAAAGTCATGTGTCTGGGTGACACTCCAGTCTCCTCCTCCAGCATGGCAACACAAACAGTAGTGATCTTGGGGAAAACAAAGACACAGGCAGTCCCAGGGGTGCTTACTGTTTGTAGGTACAACTCCCTTTTAAGAGGGGAAAAAAAGAAAGAAAGGAAGAAAAGACAAGAATAGGGCCCAGGAGGAGCCACAGAAAGGAGCAGACCCCACGACGTACACAGAGCTAAAGGCCCTGATCAGACTTCCCTGTCCCTGACCCATCAGACACATGACCTGACTTGCTAATACTGAAAGAGCACCAGAGGAAGTGGGACTTGGCACCATGTGCAAGCAGTGGGGAGCAGGATATGCTCAGTCGATAGTACATGACCAAGTCCATGTCTGTTTTCAACACCTTGGCACCCCTGGGAAGCTGTGGCCCTGGCTGTGTTAGCTCTGGGTGCAGGCTGGGCTTGGCCAGCACCACCTGCCAGCACCAGAGGGAAGGGGTATGTGGGATTCTCCTGCATCACCCACCCAGGCACTCCACCATCCCATTTTGGGAGCCAGGCCATTTCTGCCTGTAACAGCAGCCACATACAGAATTTTTTGCACTGAGTGGCTACTGTGGGTTCGTTTCCCTGCAGGTGCGGGCAGCTCCTTTCTGGACAGCATCACGATGATGCTGATGTGGCAGAACAACTCCACTGCCACATGGGAGGGCTGGATGCTGCAGCAGGAGGACTTGGAGAGTATAAGCTGGACCCCAGGAAGTTTCATGAGTCATCATTCCTCCTAAATTCCCTAGCCCTTGGGGATGCTCCAGGTTTGGTGCATGCCTTAGGGGACCCCTGCTAGGACACTAGGTACTGGTAAGTCCCAGGACAGCCATGAACAAAATGGCATTCAAGCATGACCTATCTCATGGTTATCACTCATGGTGAGAGTAAGTTTACATACAATTTGCATAAAACTTTGGGTGGGGAGCCTCAGAGAAGGTTATGGCGCCATTTATCACTAAGAAGCCTCATGAAAGCAAATTGAAACGTGAATCTACCAAAGAGGCTATTTTAGAAAGGGAAGGAACTCATTCCTCTTGCCATCAGAAGCTCAGGGGCATTCACAGGAGGTTCATTTCCCTGGAGAATATAGTCTCTGCTGAGCAGGAAAGGATTAAGATGACCGGAAAAGCAAGAGAGCAGGGAGGCCTAAAGGTGCTGAAGGAGTTTCATCTTGTCCATACTTCCTCCTTCCAGCAGCACTGCTGTGCACCGAGGCATTAAAGATGAGATCTCTTTGCATCTGCTGGGCTCTGTGGCAAAGGAGATACCCGACTGTCCCTGCAGCTACGGGGGAGTTTCAGAGCAGGAGTGGTGCAAAAAATTACACTTATCTCACAGTCAGCTGGCAGCAGAAGCTCCAAGCAAAGTCCTTCCAATCGTGATGGTATCAGCCACCTCCCTGAGCAGCCTTTTCTCCCTCCCCCATGTCTACACACCACCGAGACAGCTCTACTTCCCAAATAACCTCTGGAGCTCCTGCAGGAGCTCCAACAGCCTCATTCAGCAGGGGTGAGAGCCTCGGTCATCAAGGGTCAGCACTGAGGGCCAGTCAGTTCTGTGCTCCCCTGACAGGAGCAGCTCCTCCAAGGTATCACCTGACTTTGAAGCCAAGAGCTCAGAGGATCATCCTGAACAACTTTCTGGCATATTCAAAGATCTGCTTCTCTCTCACCTGCCAGTCACACAGATGTGCAAAGGGCAATGACCAGAACTGAGGCTACCAGGGACCAATTCTCCATCCTCTTGCTGGACCATTTGTCGTCACCTCTGCTGAGTTACTCACAATAGCTCTCCAGCATTCTCACCTGCAGCTCACTCACTGATACACAGCAGGTATGTCACCTCAGCTGGCCAAAGCAAGGACAATTAACTGAGGGAAACAAGTAAAATTTTAGGCACTTTTCTGATACCACTTTTTCAGCATGAAGAAAATTTAAACTACCATAATTTCAAGTTACTAGGACCTCTTTTTTTTTTAGAAAGGAAGAAACAATTGGTTAAGGTTTGAGGCCTCCAATATAAATAGAAACAGATCACATTTGTGAGATTAGGATTTAGTTATATTAGGTATTTATTTAGGTAATATTTAGGTAATATTTATTTATACCTATATATTAGGTAGATATTTAGGTAATACTGTGAATTTGATAACATTCATGATTTAGTAGGACTGCAGTACAGAAACACTAAATATGCTTTGTGCTTTGGACAAATCACTTAACCACTCTGATTCGTGCCATCCAGCACTAATGAGAAGAGTCTCTTACACTAAACTTACCACACATGCAAGCTTTGTTTTGCCATCAGGACTGTGCCAGGAAAGTGCAAATACCCAAAGATTATAGGCAATGGTAACGGGTGTAGCAATAAGGATGATCTTGATAATTATGTACCTTCAAAAGAGAGGAGAAACTTGTTCTGACTTGCAAATGGAATAAACCTGTCATAGGTCTGATAGGAGTCACCCAGGCTGGCAAGAACTAGGGATTTTTTTTCAGGTCTCTTTAATAAACTGGTACCGTGGGGGAGTGGTGGAAGATTCTGTGAGAAGCTCTGCTGAGAACACCCTCCCTTGGTCCTCTGAATTTTCAGATTTCCCAATCTGTTCTGCTTTCAACCAAGCGCCATTCTAGGTCCAAGCAACACCTCCCTGTCTAGCAGTCTGCTACATTCACAGGTGCCTCGCAATGTCAGAGCAAAGACTGCAAATAAAAGCCTAAGGAGAGCTCTAAGTATTTGTTGGATTGGGGCCTTACTTTGAGATTTTAGTGCTGCTTATAACCCAGGGTCAGCCCCAAGAGCGACACTGATATCACATGTTGGAAACACGGCGTTGATTCAGCCCAAGAAGTTTTGTGGAATATTTCTCCCTTCCCAATTTCTCTGAAACCAACAAAGGGATAGAGATGCCTGTGCCTGCTATGATGGCAGTTTCCTCCAGTAAACAACATCATTCTAGTGTTCTCCAACTCAATAACTGTCTTTTCCCAATGATTAAATGCAGTCATAAAGAAAGAGAGGACATCTCTCCATTTAACCACAAATTCAAAACACATCCAGAGAACTGAATGTACCAGGGAAATCCTGTAGGAAGATGTTCTCTCATGACACCACCAATGAGACTGAAAAAGTGGAAACAGAAAAGACTTCTCATTCAAATTCACTTCTACAGATATGAAAAAAATTGGAATAATATTATACCTTCCTTTACAAACTCAAGGATAAAGTAGGCAACAGCTATGCTACCCCTAAGTTATTCCCAGAATCTATTTAGTTATGCCAACCACCAGACTAGTATCTCAAGGATATAAAATCCTATTCAGCATGAAGAAGAAAAGTTGGGAAAAGATGTAAACACTGAACTGAGTCGCGGTACGCTTGATCCTGATTCTACATCTCCAAGTGGAGACAAATGGAACATGTCCGTGTTTAAAGCCACCTTTCCAACACGGGAGAATGCTACAATGGCATAATGTTACACCTTTACCAAGGAGTGAGTCCAGCACACCTCTCTGAGCAGGGACTGTTGAAACCTTCACCGCTGCCTCACACCTAGAGTTTGTCTCTGGATGTTCTTCCTCAACCCTTTCCTCTCTCATTTTTTAACATGGGGGTTACACAACCATTCAACTGCAAATCAGTTTTGTATTCATTTTAGCTTTCACAGCCTTCCTGTTGTCTTTAAACAAGTATAAGGTAGCGAGGGGGTTTCTTTGTTACCTTTCATTGAAATACTCATACTAAGATGGAAAATTCCAGGGAGCAGTTAAGAACTGAGAAGGCAGGATTACCACACATCAAAGGGAAGCAGCATTTGCTAACTTCTTCGTTTTACATGTATGTGATTCACAAACTGCTTCATGAAAATGGAAAAGTGATCGAGGAATCACTAAGGTCCAGACAAAAAAAAAAAAAAACCACAAAACAAAACTAATAGCAACAACCTAATTTCCATGAAAATGGGCTGGTCTCCAAAGCATCTGCCAAGACCAGACACTGTGGTGCTTGCAGCTTTCCTTTGTTTGCGCTTCAAAGCAGGTAGAGCCAGGAACATTCCCATGCCTCATGCCAAGCTGTAAGATGTGGTACATGACTTTCAGATGAGGGAATTTCACATTTCTCCCTGAATATTTCACACTACAACAGCAAGGAGAAAAGCACAGACACAGCTGAAATGAGGAGGAGATGAATTGAAAGGCTAGAAACGGATTCTTCAGCATTACTCTGTAGTATGAGGAACTGAGAAGGCAATTAAAACCAACATGAAAAGAGATTTAATTGCAAATCAGCGAAACCTGCTGAAGCACAGATAGCAGGAGGCAAAGAATCGCCCCACCTGAAGCCCAAGCTCTTCCCAGAGGAGAGCATTGCCCTCAGCTCCACGGGCAGCTGATGGGGACAGAGAGATAGGCCCTTCCCAAGGCTCTGAGGGTGCAGTCCCGGGGAGCGTGTCCCTCTGCCCAGGCTGCCGTGATTCACCCTTACACACAGCCACAGCAAGGGAAGAAAAGCGGGACTAACCCATCCAGCCCCTCCGCGGGGAGCAGCAGCACAGCCCGGCCTCCCTCCCCATGCCCGCCGGGTCACCGCACCCAGCGCTGAAGGGAAAACCGAGGCCGAGTGGAAGGAGGCCCCGATGGGCCTTGCTGAGGCACTGCCCGGCCGCCTCGCTCTGCGCGATTGTTTCTGTACGTGGGCTTTTAAACCTGAGCTCTACGGACTCCAACACGTTCCCGAGGACGGGCATGGGGGAGCCGGGACGAGGGGGAGAGCGCGGCCCGGCAGCTGCTGAGGACACGGCGGGAGGACAGGCGGGACTGGCTCGGAGGGGGTGGGCAGCGCCCGTGGGAGTGGAACGAGGCAGGGTGGGAACACGCTCAGCCCGTCTCTTTGGTCAGGCAGCTTTTAGCATTTCAAAGCGTTTCTTTCCTTTGTGACTCCAACCTCTGGCTGAAACAGGCAAGCAGGTATTTATAGGATCAGCCAAGCCTAGGTGGCCTTTCAAGGAAGGCATCGTTGCTGTGTCCTGCGAGTAGATCGCGGTGTCTCGTTCAAAGGCTTTCCTGGTGCCGGGGCGGGATTATGGAAAGGGAGAGCAGCGCCGGCTGTGGAAAAAGGAAAACGGAAAATGTCAGGGCCCTGCTGCTGCTGGTAAGGTGAACCCTGGACTCGCTTCGGGAGGCGAGGGCAGGCGTCCCTGGGTGCTCTCCTAGGGTGGCAGAGTCCAAACAGGCACAGTGACAAACAAGGGGACAGGCGTCCCTGGGTGCTCTCCTGGGTGGCAGAGTCCGAGCAGGCACAGTGACAAACAAGGGGACAGGCGTCCCTGGGTGCTCTCCTGGGTGGCAGAGTCCGAGCAGGCACGGTGACGAACAAGGGGACGCGTCCAGCCCCCTTCCGAGCAAAGCGCCCCAAGCCAAAAAGCAGCCCAGGATCGCAAGGCACCTGATGTGCTGCTTGTTCCAGAGGCACAGGGTGGGGTACAAGGAGGGGAATCTGCTTTCCTCTTCAACACAGAAAACATCAAAGCTGTCCTAAAAAATTAAAAGCTTCTGGACGGGCTCTTGGTGTATTTTAAAACACAAACCAGACTCATTTCAAAGCACTCTTTCCAAAGCCCTTTCCTGAACGTACATCACATGCAATGGAAAAACACTGCATGCCTGGCATTTAATATTTTTCACCTGTGACCCAGGATTGATGTCTGTGTAACTCCCTGATTTAATCCAACGACATGTCTCAGCAAGAAAAAAAAAAAACAAACCCTTCCAGAGTTTGAAAAGGAGTTGGAAAAAAATAAAGTCATGCTCAACACTTCCCCTTCCCTGGAGAGATAGGAGTGCTGCTTGCCCTTTCCTGACGATAAGCATATCCTGGTGGTTAAAAATACATTTTGCTCTTACCGTAAATTCCCCATTATCCAACTCCTTCAGCCCAGCCCACAGTGTTGGGGTTCATGATTCCTTAGAGGCCACACGTGACAGAGCTTGGCCTGTGCGCACCCAAATGCACTGGGGAAAAAGCAAAAGTAACAGCTCAGATCCTGCTGCCATTGGCCTCACCTGGAGCAGAGAAATCTGTAGAGTGGCAAAAACATCCAGCTCAAATGACTTGTACCAAGGCCCCGTGGACTCCACATTAATTTTCTGCCTTTACAGCTGCTTCCAGACAAAAAGTTACAGGTTGTATTGAATTCTGAACAGCAATTAATTCTTCTGTTAATTTTTACTGTTTGCAGTGATCATTGTGCAAAGGGACAACTCAGTAAAATGGAGCTTAGTGAACAGCAGGGTCTCACCGCTTGATTTGAGATTCTGAAGGCCAGAAGCCTGTTCTTAGCCTGGAAAACTCAGCCTATTGAAAGATGGCTCCAAAACTTGGGCTGTATGAAGGACACAGATGCCTCCTCTTACCAAGGAGGCAGCAGCCCTGGGAAGAGCCTGGCTCAGCAAAGCTGGGGCTGCTCACACACCCAGATGCCTCCACAGTAGCTCCAGCTTGCAGGGATCGTTTGCCAACTGCATGCCTCTCCTAGCATATTCCTGCCAGGAAAAAGCTGATGGGACACTCCTCTCTCAGGCTGAGGTAGAAGCTGGTGAACAACTGTGACTCCCTGTGACACAGAAATCGCCAGAGTCACAAGTCCGGTTGCGTAAACTCAATACTTTGCCTTCTTGGCAAGTACCTTGCAATTAAGGAGGCACAGAGAGGCCTTGCTCCCAGGCATCAAGAGCTTCAGCTGAAAATCCTGTTTGAGGAACCAGTTCTGGATTTCTTCTGTGAGACTTAAGGAAAAAAATTTGAGGGATTAAAAAGAGGCAGAAATGGGAACTTCAAAAGTTCTATCTCCTCTGTGCATAAGAGGTAAAGGAAACCAGGCAGCAGCCCTCTTCCTCTTCTGTTAGGATTCCAGGCTGTGGAATAAAGATAAATCCAAGCTCACCCTCCTGTCTTTGTTTCCAAGACTCAGTAAGACAGGGGAGATACGGCAGAGCCCATCGACACAGCCATAACCATGGGAACACCAGCAACAAGGGTAAATCAACACGAGATTCCCTATCATCAGTCTGTGTTTACACTGGAGGCCTCAGGCTCCCTGCACCAACCTGGCTGGCAGTCCTGGACCTTGGTATGGCTGTGGAACTAAGCAAGAAAAGGGATTTATGGAACAAATACTAATTTTTCTGTCCTAGTTCCCACCATCTCTTTTAGAACACATATTTACAGCACCTGGTTTCTGCACTCTGCTTTGAAGCCATGCTGCTGCCTTCCCCCTTCACTCCCCTTGTCCAAGCTGCCCCAAACCTCAGCTTTTCCTTGACTCCTACCTCACATTTGGCCTTGCCTCGGTCCTTTTGTTTGGGAAAAGGTAGAAGGAGCTCTGGGTATTTTCCTGAAGATCAAACCCAGGGGAGGCAGCCCCAGCAGAGGCAAGGGTCAGCAGCCCAGTGCAGGGAGCAGCACAGCACAGAGGTAGAATATTGCTCGACTGGAGTTGCAGCTGCTTGGCATCTTAAAAATGTGCAGGTCTCTGAACTTGCAGGGGTTGTGTCTGCACGCTGCGACACAGCCAAGGGTCGGAATATCAGGCAGCCTGGAAGGAGCTGTTTGTACCTGCCCTTGGGAGCAGTTATGCTTCACATATTTTTCTCCTCCGCTGTGAAAGGTCACATGGAAGAGCAGTATTTGTGAAGGGGAAGAGTGAAGGTGACTGCTAGGGAGAATGGACACCTTGAAACAACCATGAGAGCTTTTCCAGGTGAGCAGAAGCTCCTTCCCACTCCCATTTTTCCTGGGGTGGCCATTGACAATATCCACAGCCCAGCAACCACAAGCATTTACTGCTTGGGCAGAGCCAGGGAGGGACTGATCCCACCTCCCCTCATTTCCTCATTGCCTTTCCTTCTCCATTTATTTCCTTTGGGTTTTCCCCTTTGATTAAACTTCTGGCATGTTGGAATGTTTAATAATAAAACAGATAACTCATGGGAGATGATATTTATAAAAACTACGTCTCCGTTTCTTTTTTCATTTTTTCTAAGGCCTTGAGAGAAAATCTTGAACTAAGTTCTTCCTTTTTAAAATAAAAAAAAAAAAAAAGTGGAAGGTGCAGTTAACAAGTTTTCAAACAATCAATGTTTTATTTGGTTAATTTATTAAACACCTTTAAGACAATTAATTTTGGTCTGTACCCTTCTATAAAATGATTCAAGTTCTGGACAAACCTCCAATACATAAAGCAAAGTTACTTTTACCATACGCAAATTTCAGATCAAAATACAACACTCTGTTTTCTTA
Organism: Tichodroma muraria; assembly: GCA_013390105.1. Lineage (NCBI taxonomy): Eukaryota > Metazoa > Chordata > Aves > Passeriformes > Sittidae > Tichodroma > Tichodroma muraria. The sequence goes on from WAAG01025425.1 coordinate 14,443, forward strand.
CATTTATAAAATCCGGTCAAATACAAACGACATTAAAAAAGATAAAACACTTTCACTGATCCTTGGTACAATATTACAGCACAATTTGCACAGTGGCAACTAAGTCCTCAAAGCACAAGTCAAATACTTTAAAAAGGGAGCCTCCCTTTAGTCACCCAATGTTCTACTGAACACGTAAACAAAGCGAGTGCTACTGAATCCAGGAAAATTCCCGTGTCCCTTTTCATACCACGTGTGAGCCACAAAGCAATTCTGCAAGGGAAGCAACTGGTGAGTAACCAAAGAGCTTTCCTACTTTGCTGTTACCAGTTTTTGTGCAACTACTCCATGAAAATAAACGAATGGAGGTGGACCAGACTCTGCACTGGGCAATTTAAGGCAACTAAAGTAAACCAAGAAATGAGTGTTTTTCTAAAAGCAGATCATAAGACTATTTAAAAAAAAAATCAATACCAAATTATCCATGGGTACAACTGGAATAACTGCCTTTTGCTTCACCTTCAAGACATCTAATGAAGACAGAGTGTTTTCAATTGTTGAGTTTGTTCAATTGAAAAACCCAGTGTTTCAGCAGTGAGTCAAAGTGCCATTAGGATTGCACATTTTTCTTCAATTACAGAATGCATGGTTGCATGAAACACTCATTTGGTGCTACACCTGAAGCACTTACACTAACCTGTGAACAAGTGGGATCTCCTACGAAACAGAAACAAACACGAAAATTAAAACTACAAACATAAAATGATAAAACTCACGACTCAGTTGCTAGACATTCCTGGGAAGGTCCTACTTAGCAAACCTTGCAGCAACACCTCAGAAGAGAAAGTAAAACCAGAGCAATGCAAGCAGGGTCTGATGTAACCCCTCGGGCTACGCTTTGCACAGGCAGTCAGGGCAGTTGTACCACAGTGCAACTAAAGGGTTTTTGCCTGAAGTTCTGCAACCCTTTCATTTCCCCCACCCCCAAACCAGTGATTTTACTCACAGTTCAATTGTAAGTTCAGTTATTCAGTCTCAGCTAATGTGAAAACGTGTACATAATTAAATGGAAAAATTCACTAATGGATCTAGTTCTCGTCTCTCCTCCCTCCCCAAACTCGTGTCGAACCCATGAGGACACCACACACTCCAAAACTTTTCCTATCTGTTAACTTTCACATAATCCCAACAGAACAGAGAACTGCAAACTGCACAAACAATACATAGTTAAATAAAGTGTAAACAATACAGGATGGACACGGTTTAATAAAACCCTAGTGAGGTACAGCAAGAGCCTAATTTCCTAATTTAGTGTTTTAAGTGCAATTGAAACGCTGCTGTACTGCCCTTCTGCAAACACATCTCTCCAGAATTAAGCTGCACTACTAGGCTTATTCCCTTAAAGCTACATATTCATGCTATAACTCATTATATTGACGTAATGCAAATATTTGTGGGGGAAAATTAATTTACAGGGTTAATTAAAATCTTTTTAGTATTCAAAAGGAATGATAGTAAAGGGATCAACCATGGAAAATGTGGTAATAGATGTTTTTAAAAAGATTTCCAATAATTTTAACACAAAACAGCAAGTATATTTTGAAAAATGCATAGAAACCCTGTCAATACAAAAATCCCCACTGAAATTACACAACTAAGCAATTTTAATCTAAATATTTTATGTGCTTTTCCTATAAAGGCCACTTTGACATACAAATACAAAAAAATTTACATTTTTCCCCAAAATAAATTATTTGTTCCTCAATTAAAAATACTGAATATGGAAGCATAATAACCCTCTCTCAGGCCAGCTGCTCATCTGCAGTGGCTATTTCCAAAGAAGAAAATCTCCTAATATTTTCAGTTACCAAAAGAAATAAGAAATGGCTTCAGTCTGTGGTCTGCTTAGCACTAGGAAAAACTTAGGGGAAGGAATGGAACAGGCTGAGCCCCTTACACTGCGTGTGCTGGGGAGGGAATGGATGTACACAGACACCTGCAGAGAGAGCTTTCCTGCCTGGCTCCCAGGTTATGCACCAAAATCCCTTTTTGGAACCAGAGAAAGAAATCGAGGTCAATCTGAATTAAAGAGAGACAAAATAGTAAAGGGGGTTAGGAGGCAGAAACTGTACGAGGTCCAGGGTGGGTTAAGTAAATGAAGAATTCATGATTGCCTGGGAGAGGAGAGCTCCTCGCGGGAGGCAGAACCAGGAAAAACCGTACCCGTTTTCTAACAGGGGGAAGAAGAGCAACACAAGGAACAAATTTCACTGGAAAAATGAAGCAGTGGGAGAACAAAGAACCTTTACCAGCAGTCCTAACCACATGGGCATTTATCCCTGAATTGCCACAGAAGCAGAAAAATCAAACTCACACAGAAGCAGCAGAAATGAAAATGTACTTGGACTAGATTTGAGACATCACAGGGATTCTTTACTGTAAGCACCATATCCACAACTGACTGACACAGGGAAAGCAAGACAACACCAACCCAGGGGGCACAGCAAACCCCAAACACCTGACATGCTCTAGGGCAGGGAGGTGCAAACGTGGTGAAGTGGCCTCAGCAGGTAAAGCCGCACTGGTGGGGTTACTGGACAAGCTCCAGCTGACACCACCATGGGATGACAGGAGGGATACACTTGGAGGTCACATCATTCCGAGCCAAAACACCCAACAACCTGACCTGGATAAACTGCTGGGCCAGGCGAGGGAGGCAGGAGGAAAAACAGTGAACTAGAGGTTGATCTGGATACAATATTCTTGGGCAGCCATTGAGTACAAGCTCTCCTAACCTTGGACCAAGGACTGGGTTTGGAAGGACACAGGAGCTGCACTTCTGTATCACAAGGAATTCAGCTCTCTGGTGTGCTGTATTGCATAGTTTGATTGAGGTCAAAGAGCATTTATGTCTTATTTTTCCTTGTTTTAAACAGAAGTATCTCAACATACTCCGATCAGAGCATTCCAAACCCTGGCCCCAAGTGATTCATCAATTCATTTCTAAAGATTTTGGGGTGGACACATAAAAGCTAAAACTCCATTCCCACACGAAGCATAGAAGGACCCACAGAACACACACACAGACAAATAGCCTGTAACAGTAACCACATCTGTAATACAGGAGTCAGAGGAGGACAGCTGGATGATGGGGATAACCCTTGCTGTCCAGCTGCATGCCACAGATGGCAAACAACAGGTGAGTGCTTTTACCTCACCACACCAATGTGCCTTTTGTAGAAAAAGTGGCAATATATTCTGACAATATCCTGGTAATTATCAAGATCTCAGGTTTGACAGAACACTGAACCTTTAGGAGAGTGGCAGCAATGTGACATCACATTCCAGCACCCTCCTGTTACTTGGTTCATGGAATACAGATATCATAATTGTGTTATTCAATAGTTGTTTCATTCTCTTAAGATAAAACAGAGTATTTGTACCGTACAAAGTCAGACTAAGTACACTAGTTATCATTCTTATCATACGTATTCATATGCTTTAGCCAATCGCACAAGATTCATGCAACTCAATAAACATGGTTTACAGAGGTAAAACTCTGAAGACAGAGAATCTAATGTGAAGAAATTTTAATTTTTCCTTCTGAAGGTAAAACAGTTCCAGCTTATCAGGCTCCCACTCAGGATTATGAAGCAGTGGGCATACAAACTGGGATGCAGTTTCACGTCTCTGGTTTCTCAAAAAAAGAAAAAAGTGCAGTGGAAAAACAGGTGGCCAGAAGCTCCCCAGCTATTTAGGCCAATACCTGTGGTTCCACACTGCAAACATAGTTCTAGAACCCACAGTTCCATATCTCCAGAAGTTTCAGATTTAAATACAACAAATGCAAAATAGTGGATCTCCTATAACAGCCCATAAATCTTTATATCTTGCCCTTAAGTAAGGGACAGTGTGGACTCATCCTTACCTGTGCAGCAGGGAGCAGCTGCAAGGCAAGGAATGGTGCTGCTCCTCAGCCTTCCCTAGATTGAGAGGATCAGGAATTTGCAAGGTCAGTAGTTTCTCCACGGCCCCTCATTTATCAGCTGTTTTTCAGAAGCACTGCAGGTAGCACAGACACTCCTGTGAGGCCACCAACCGGTGGCTCCTCTTCAGTGACAGCCTGGGTGAGTTCAGATGGTGCAGAGGGCAGCGCCCAACATGAGCAGGAGGTGAAGGACAAGGCAGCCTCTGGACTCTTTTCAAAAGGTTAAAGGGCTCTTAGATTAACACGACTCAGAAATGCTACAGCACTGGGACTGCAGAGCCTATGAGAAGGCAATAAATAACCTGCTGTCTGGAGACAGGACAAATTCAAACATCAACCCTTGAGCCTTCCTGCTACTTCCAACAGGGCAGGAGTAGGACTTTATGTGCTTCAGAGAAGGAAAAACCTTCCCGTGTTACCAAATGCCTAAACCAAACTGATGATATGGATCAAACAAAAATAAAGACAGCACAAAAAGGACAACAACAAAGTTCCTACGTAGGACTAAAGTTCAGCTCTCTCCTCCATGGCTTGTGTCTACAAGAGCCTCTCCTTGGAGTGCCCAAGCCAATGTCACTGCAATGGCAGCACTTGGGAGCTTCCCTCCTTCCTTCCTCCTGAGCACCTGTAGCACCCAAACCCTGGGGGGGCTGAGCAGGAGGGGTCTGAGACAAACCCCACACCGGGCCCAACATCCCAGTGATCTGCCAGCCACATCCCAGACACACAGCCAGGTCTTGGGACTGAGCCTGGGAAGATTAGTATTTATGGAATAGCCACCAGGATGCTAATGGAAGGCTCTGGAATTAGCAGCCAATTGGTACAGTCTGCAGAGTTATGAATAGCTCCTTGTTTCACCCCTACTATTTGTGCATGGCCACTAAAATGTTTGCTACATTGAATTCAAAGTTAGTATGAGCTGCTCCTCAAAATTTTAGAGGGAGATGTTCTCCGTGAAGCATTTCTTGGTTTTGCCTTTACAAAGAAAGGAAAAAGGTAGCATTGTCCCATTACATTTTGTATTATTAAGGCCTTTGACAGTTTGGAAGCCTTTATGAAAAGGGATGCTTTTCAAAATAGAGATTTAATACTCAAAGAAAAACTCCACAGAACAAACACAAGCTGATTACCAGCTTATATTGGTACTTTTAGAAGTCAAGCACAGTGTAAGGAATTCAAAACCCTGTCAAAATAGCACCTTTAGAAGCAGAAGAAAACACACTTTTTAAAAAACTTCTTCAATCTAAGGAAAACCCCACATACCTGAAGATCACAAAAAAATGGGAAATTACATAAGTTCAGGTATGAAGGCAGGTATTGATTTGAACAGTTTTTCCTCTGCAGGTGATTAAATGGGGAACTCCACAGAAAAATACCTAATTAGACATTACAGAAAAATCAGTGAATCTGTCTATTGAGATAATGGATCAAGTTCACAGGCAAAACAGTGAGAGCAGAGTAGAGGCAGAGAGAAAATATCTGATCTGTCCTTAAAAGAGCAGAGACTTCTATTTTTTAAACAGATCTTTTCCTATTTAAAAATAATCAGGACAGCCTTTCAATTGCTACTCTCATTTCCAAGTATAATAGTTACTTTCAAGTAATAGACATTTTTATTTACTTTTTACAGCAGCTGCAGGTCAACCTTGGTCTTTTTGTACAGAAACATTAATTTAAAATGAAATTAAACTGTCCTTGGGCAACAGTACCATTCTGTCCTGCTTCTGGTCTGCTTTTAGATTTTTTTTATTGAAGGACAAAACGCAATTTACAAAACAAAACAAACAAAACAAAAAAAAAATTTGACAGTGCAAAGAAGGGAAAAATGAGGTAGCTGGGAATAGGGGCTTTTCCCCCTGGACAAGGTGCCAGACTTCCAGCCACAGTGACACACATGAGGGACTGGGCTACACCTGCTCTACCTGCAGGTTTGCTTACAGGTATTCAGGTGATCTCTGACCTGCTGGCATCAGTTTTACATGCCCAGTGAGAACTTGTTTCATTCTGTACTAAGCACTGTCCCCACACACGCTGATGTGCAGAGATGTGCAAAAGCCACAGGGAGCAAGTTGGTGTGGCCACCCTCTGACCCCCAGGAGCTGTGCTCCCAGGGACCGTGGGCACAGGCCGTGTGTTCAGAGGGAGAGTGACAGCAAAATCCTGTTAACGACAGCAAAAGAGAAAACACCTGAGGCCAGAGGAAACATCACTCATGGAATGCCCAGGACCTGCCCCTGATGGGCTTTGGGGGTCCAAACACCGAGGGCAGCCAGCAGTGGCAATTCCACGAGTTCTGTACCAGCAGCCAGCAGTGGCAATTCCATGAGTTCTGTACCAAACCCAGCCTCTTGTCCCATCTGACACTCACAGCAAGGCTTGTACAGCACATGGAGAATCTTGTACTGAACCTTCTCCACCCCCTAGCACTGTAAAGGAGCTTCCAGGAGCCCCCTAGAACACAGCTTGCTGTTTACATCATGTAACAAGAGAGGACAGAACACCCACCATGCATTGCAAAGTGTCTGGGATTCTCAGACCCTTAAATACAAACATGTTTCAATCGCAAGGAGCGAACCACTCAGGTTTTGGAAGTCAAGGATTTAGAAAAAAAA
>WAAG01025425.1:21026-54181 GCA_013390105.1 Tichodroma muraria
CACCCAGTGTTTGGAGTAAAAGAATTAAAAAAAAAAAAAAAAAAAAAAAAAAAAAGCTTAAAATTGACTTAGCAGGTGTTTCCCCAAGCAAACAAAAGCTAGAACAAACCTCATGTTCTCCAAGCAATCCAGAGGAGTCCTTTGGACTAGTTTAAGACCAGCTCTGAAAGGGTTTGAAAGTATTTCTTAAGAGGGCACTCCCTGGCTTCCCTTCAGAAAGAAACTATAGCAAGAGCTTTACAGAATGTCAGCTGTGTTTAACTTGATCACCTCGGAGACACCCCTGTGTACTGCTTTATTCACTCCAATAAATAAGCAGGCTTTGCTTTTTAAGACATAAAAATAGCAAAACAAGTGACAGGGATGATAATGCTTTCCTGCTATCATGTGTAAATTAATAAAGCAGATTACTAAAAACCAAAGCTTTTGCATTTTTCAGCCAAGGATCAGGTTTTTGTAGCACACTGCTTATTGCAGATGCAAATTTAAACTTTTCCAAAATGGCTCTTGCTTTCATCAGGAACAAAACTGTGCCATGGCTTGTTTTTTTTTTCTGTTCTGAAATTGGCAGAAATGGCAGCCCAGTAACAGAATGCACAGAAATGAAACTTGTGAAATAAGTGCACACCCTGTGGCAGGGGGTCTGTCGTGCTCTGACAGAGTTTTTAGAACTACAGATGAAAGAAACTTCCCTCGACAAAAACTGAGGATGTTTCAGCATTAGCTCAAAAGAAATGGAGGAAAGTCGAAGAAATAAAAAAAAATTAAATAAATCAAGTGCCTAAGGTGGTAATTCAAAAGCTGCCAGTATTAAAAGAAAAATTAAAATTCATGTTTTATCAATAAAATAACACTTATTACACAGGGGATACTTCTTTTTATTATTGTAATCATACCCATTAGCTTTCACCAGGGCTGAGAACAGCCTCGTTTCATTATGCAAATTCAAGGGCACAGGTAGGCAGTGGCATTGAGCAGTTTCATGTACTGAAGTGCTCTGGCAGGTATTCTCTGCTCACAGAAACCCTGCAAAACTGCTGGGAACCTGAATTTAGCCTTTTTCCATAGAAAAGCTCCAATCTTCCAGCTCACTTTTCAAGGCATTTCAATAGATTATTAATATTTCAAATAACCTCCAAATATTATTTTATATAAGTCCTTTATGTATTGCAAATACTTTTATAATTAAGAAGCAGCTACATAGAATAAATAATTGGAAAAAAATATTATTCAGATTTTGTATCATAAAAAAATTCCAACATAATCACCTGTTGGTAGTAGGTCATAGTTTAATTCTCTTATTACCCTTAATCCTTTTAAGCAGGTGTTTATCTAGTTGGGCACTTTGCATGGCTTTAGTCTATGCTTTTAGGTAACCAAAATTACCTTAATTAAAATTTTGAGAGAATTGATTGCTGGAGCACAGCAGCAGTCAGACTGCAGAGTCACGCTGGGCATGGCTGGTCAGAGCTGCTATCTCTGGCTGCAATCCTTCCTACAGAAAGGAATTTCCCAGGGGAAAAAAAAAGAAAAAAAACCACAACAAAACCCATAGGGATGATGGAGAGCAGGTACCAAACTTATTAATAAACTTCAGAGTACACAGAGGTGATCCCCACAGAAAATGAGCAGTTTCCCCCAAACTCCTCTGCCTTCAGCTTTTACTGGCTCACGTTCCCAAGCCCTGTGCTTTGCTCTCACAGGTGATGTGCCCTGGAAACACAGAACCTACAGCTCCACAGCTCCCAGCTCCAAGAAAAAACAAGGAAGAGCAACAGAAAATGGCAAATGTCAAAAGGCTGCAGCAGTGACGACTGAAACACAAACCTGCACTCAGCCCTGAACAGGAAAAGGAAATACTCCTTTGGGAAGATGGAAATAGCAGCTTCTACAAACACGGATGCAATTAACACCCCTCCCACCCACCTGAAGTAGCCGTTTAAGTACTCCAAAGGGCTAAAGAGAACACAACCCCCAAATCCTCAGTGCTAAATTAGAGGCAGAAAGGATCCATTTAACACTAAATTAAATATAATTCCTTGGGAAGCATTGCTGTGAGTGGCACACCAAACCACACCTTAGTTACAATGCTCAGTCTGCATGTGTCCCTGGGCATAGCCACACTTCCCGAGGCACAGTTTCCTTTCTGCAGGTCTATTATTGCAAACAAATTGCACTTAATCTAAACAGTTATAATTTTAAATACTAAAGCCTGTTGTCAGCTGCCTTTAATTATATACTTGCATGGCACCAGTGCTCTAATAAAGAGCAAAGTGTCCATATGCATCACATGAAGTGATACTCAAGGCAGCTGTGTAGAGTAACACAAACATGCAGAACAGTATTAAAAGAAAGAAAAAGTAGATTTACATTGCTTTCAACAGCATTCATTTTTAAAAAAAGAAGAACTACTGCTCTGTTCTGGAACACAGTGAATTTTAAGCATCTCTGTATTTTAATAGACCAGTTGAATTATTGTTATATACAGAAGAACCCAAAAGTTTGGCACTTGTAACAACTTGCATTTGCTATTGCATCCTCCACTCCGCATGGCACATGCATGGCAGCAGAGCCCATGCAGGCTGCACGGCCACAGCGTTTATGGAACAAGCAGAGAAACTGCAGTTAAAACAGGGAAAAACCTCCCCAAACTCCTCACTCTTGTACTTGTGCATTTACTCAGTCATGCAGGCACCAGAAATATTGCAAAACAACCAAGCTGCCTGGTGTGCTCTGGAGGGGGAGTTCATAAGCCAGGCGGTTCAGCAGCTTTGATAAAAACCTCTTATTTTCATCAAGATCTCTGCTCCTGGAGGCAGGCTGTGTGCCAGGCACGTGCTGTGCAGTCAAACACCAGGGACACAGCCTGCCCACAGCTATCAGCAAGCTGATTTTGAGCTTCTTCTGGTTTCAGATTCACCTCTGTCCTTTTGTGTGATTTCATATTAATCTGCCTTCAATTTAAAGATGAAGTATCCTCAAAACTACAGAAATTCACTTTACCAGAAGCAGCTGGGTTGACACAGCACTTTCACAATAACTAAAATTTAAGGACTAGCTGACAAAATATTTAAGGACAGCCAGATCTTGCTATGGTACAGCAAAACAGACGACTCTTCAGGATGCCTCTTCTTCAGGTTATAAAACCAGAAAAGAGAGGATCTGAAATCCAATCCTGACTCTTTAGGAATACGAGCATCTGTCAAGGCCAGGTAAGGAACAGAGCCAGGCCAGGCATGTGCCTCCCTCAGAAACTCAAGAGATTTATTTACACTTTTGCTTCTGTAATGCTTCTCTGCTGTGCAGAGCAGCCACAGGACTACAAGTGTAAAACAAGCACAGAGGACACTGCTGTGTGCTTACAGTAGCATATATTTTTTCCCCCCACTTTTCCCCTAAAATTAACAATTCCAAAATTTTCCCAAAATTATCTGTGGCACATGAAAAAAAGGAAGAAGAAACTTTTCTTGGGGGAATTGTGGGAAGAGATGGAGTGAGGGGAGAAAAAAGCCACTACTCATCCCATCTTCCACAATTCCTACCCCGTATTTGGTGATTTTCTGATTTCAGTAGCTGAAGTTGGTCCAATTCCTCAGCGGGGAAAGGAAAAAGGATGCAGAGGCCCAGCCCAAGTGCCTCAAGCTCAAGGTGGCCCAGCCAGTCCTCATCCTGCACAGACAGCTGGCCAGGACACACATTCAAACAGTCACCTGTGGAGGACCTGGCTGAATGTCAGGGCCGACTCATGAGCTGGGAGGAATTAAGGCCACTGTGCCAAGCAGGGACAACTTAAACAAGTTTCTAAACTGCCAAACCACCTAAAGCCCCTGGACTGCAATTCAAAAAAACTCCTGAGTTGTCTCCCATGTGGTTCAGCCATCATGTGCAGGGGTACACAGTGCCAGGAGAGCAGGGACAGCGGAGTGGTGGCATTTACCAGTGAACCCAGTTCAATCTACAGCTGTTTGCAACACACTCAGCAAACTGGGGACCTCTCTCCTCTCAGCACCTCTGGTAGCACCACAGCCTCCCTCCCTTTCTGAAGTCAACCATCCCTCTGAAAAGAGAAAGAAAAGTCAGAGGTCAGCTCTGCCTCTTCACTCTTACACCATCACTGGTACAATCCCTGGAGAAAGAGGAGCCTTGGCTTCAAAGTATTGCTCCAAATTCAGAGGGAAATCAAGCCTGTTTATTGCACAATCCAAGGGAATCACTCACAGATCAGAGCTGGACAGACAGACAGGAGTCAGACCCCAGAAAGCACATCCCTTCCCTCCTGCACACACAGGGGCTAGAACAGCTCCTGGATCAGTCCCACAGACAATGCAGATGGGCAATGGTCCCATCCCCTTAGGCAAGGCCAAGGAAGCCAGTTTGGAGTTCTCAGGAGTGCCTAAATCTTGAGCACACACCCAAAACCCCTGGAGAGCATCCCTGGAGACTTGGTCCCCAGCCACGTGGAACGTGACACGAGTACACTGTGCTCAGAAATTCAGTTTGCGACTGGTTCAGGTACAGAGGCTTAAACTTCTTGGTCAAATCTCACTGAGTGCATTTGCAACATGCTCCAATCACCAGCAGATTTGTTTTATTTATGTTTTCTTTTAAGAAAAAAAACTAACTAAGAACACCTAGTGTTAATCCTACTCTAAGTGTAAACATTTGGTTCAGTAACTTGAACTGCAAAACACTGCTAGAGTATTTACTTGGATTTATCATGTGCATTTATCACTTACATTTTCTGGATGCTGAATGCCCTCAAGTGTACTGGGAAGCTACAGGGACTCAGAAGATAGCAGCTGGCAATATTTGGAATAACATTTTCGGAAGTTTTCCAAGCCACTTAGAAAACTGAGTTCAAAAGTGAAACAGATACTTAGGAACATTCATCACTTTTGAATATGGGATCTTGGCACTTTGTCTGAGGAAAAAAAATTGATCCATGTAAGATTTTTCAAAAAAGGGAAGTTTTACAGATAAACTAACAGCACTTGATTTATTTCACAAGACAGCCAAGGATGGAAATAGTGGTTCACATTTCTGTAGTAAAGCATTATATATAAATTTAAAATCTAAAGACATATATATATACACACACCAAGTTTACTGCAATGCATAAATATATAAACTTTTTAATATGCCAACTAATATAGGTCAGAAAATCGATGTATATAGTTCAAGTTTTGCAGCACTTCAGCATTGTAAAAACTTAAAAAAAAAAGTCAATGGATTGGCTGCTGCCCTTTTCCCCACCCTCCCACACTCCTCTACTCAGGAATCAGAGTAATTCCAACCCCACATCAGTGCTATGGAAGGACTGAGCAGAAGTAAGTTACAGAATGGCTCTTCAAGGACTATTTAGTGAAATACCAATATTTTGAACTAGTTTGGGATCGTATTTCAACATATGTAAGATGATCTGAATAAAGAAAGGTTTGCACTAACACAACTGAGGGCAGAGTTTGGCTTGTCTGAGGTCCACAGAGTTGCAGAGTGGAAAGTCTTGTATGTAGTTATAATACTGGTTGTACAAAGTCTCTTTTTCTGAAGGGCAGGAGGTATTATTTCTATTTTCCATCTCTCCCATTTTATTCCTTTTAAATAAATACAGGTTATGTCCCACCCATCACAACAACAATGAAATCAAAAACTGAGGTAAAACTGTTCTACCAGCTGATCTGGACTACAAACAAAAGTCAGTTAAATATCACTACTGATGTGAACAAGGCTTAGTAAGAAATAAAATGCAAGATACTAAGTTCTTCACTATAACCACACCGTAAAACCCAGCTTTCAAAGTCAGACAGCAGTAAACAAGACTGTACTGTAGCACAGAAATCATTAGTAAACCAACTTTTGATCCCAATTTAAAGTCACTGTACAAATTTTCCTTAACTCTTAGTCCAAAACTCATGTTTTCTGCAAAATAAATATATCCTTGTCATATTTCACCTTTGTTCTAAGAGACATAAAATGCACCTTTCTACAATCCTCAGTCTTAAAAACCATTTTTATCTTGCAAGCAATCTGAAGTAAAAAGGAACACTATTTAATTTGTCCTTTTGCTCTTACCAAAAGCAGCAATCATCACCAACTGTTCCAAACATAAGTCTTCCCTTTTCACTCCAAGGAAAACAGCCACCAAAGCCCACCCAGAAATGCATGCCACCCACCTCCAGACCAGTTCATCAGGCTACTCGAATGACAGCGTAGAGAAAAACAGTTTACTTCTTTGTGGTGTGCTGCATCCATTTTCTGGGGTGAATCCATTTCAGATTAGTCCATTTTATATATATTAAAAATATTTGTCGGAATGAAACCGTTGCAAATGAATGAAAAACCGTATGTACACACCTCCACCATTTTTTAGGCACAGACCTTATCTTTTGAGAAAGGACTAGAAATAAAAGGTGCAGCGACCAACACCTCCTGTGGCCTCATGCTCCAACAGCAGCCCACCAGGGAGGTTGGTTATCATGTAGCTTCTGTGTATTACAGCTATCCAGCTCCAGATAGCACATGGATTCGGATCAGTTCCCCGCAGGGGAAACGCACCTGAAATCTTTTTTTTTTGTTTGTTTTTGCTTTTCAATAAGCTTTGCCAAATGAAACTGATTCCCACCAGTTTCAGACACAAAAATCCTTCTTCAATAACACGGTTTAAACGCCAAAAGGTTATGACTGAAGGTGTTTCCTCGATCTCCCCTTTTATTTTCCCCCTTCTCTTCCTTTTAATGTGTACTTAAGTTATTTGTTCCCGAAACAAGTACTGAGACTCAAGCTTTGTAAGCATTTAAAACAAAAACAGTTACCATACCAAAGCACAGCATACAGTGTAAGTTTCAGCTGTAATTTCTCAGCTTTTCCTTTAAATAGAGCTAGATTATGGTGGACTGCGCAGAACTCTTCCAGCCTCCTCCCCTGGCAGCACACGGGTCACGGAGAAGGTACGCGGATGCGGAACAATCCCTGCTGCAGCTGCAGTCGGAAGAGTTTGCAGTTGGCGATCCGCAGCGCCGCGCAGCCCGTCCGGCGCAGGTCCGAGGGGAACAGCGGCTTGGTGCGCTGCCAGGTGCCCGTGCTTCTCTTAAATTCCCTAACATAGTCATAGTTTGTACCTGAATTTACGGAAAAAGAGACGAAAGGCTTAAAACTCACTGCAGCTGCCACCACGTTTAGCCTCTAGTGAGGCGAATACGTGAAGGAGAGCACGCGCAGGAATGCAAATCGGTGTCTGGATGGGTGGTTGAAATTATTGTCAAAAGGGAACTACTACGACATTTCTGATCTACTTCAACCCACCAAATTTGGAATTTCGTTTGCTTGTATTTTGGAGAAAGCCCTGCTACACACTCAAATACGAACACATGGCCACAAAAGTCTTCCAAATGTCTTTTACATGCTGGCAGCTGAGAACTTGAGTATGTTTGACAGCACACATCTATTTGGTTGGGATTGAGAGCCAAAAGTCACTATCACATCCATATGAACCACTGGATGATGCCCCTAGAATGCAGAATTGCCTGTTTCCCGCTGCAAAGACAGAAGCTACAACCTCAGGCACTAACAGGTCTTTTTACATTTAGATAAAAGCAGTAACACACTCTTAGTCTTGACCTCTTGTGGCCTTCAAACTAATGAACCAAATCAACCCAAAGCTCATAGCACTGAACTTGCTACTGAAGAGGTCCAGAACCAACCTGCGTGTTTCTGTATGTCCAGCATAATCCCCCTGACCCACAGTGACAGAACAGTGTCCCAGCCTCTTACTCTTAAGATGTTCAGTCTCATCTGTGCCAAGTATTCAAAATATTGGAAGGAAATGAGCATAAAGAGGTTTTTAGTCCTGGTTCTGACCTGTATCGAGATCTCCAATCACGTATATGCTGGCTCCGATGGGCACAGCTCCATACACAAAAGAAGAGCTAGTTGGGATACATAGGTTCTGGTCATTTAGATAAATCCACCTGTAAAAATAACAATCAAAAAACAGGATTTGACTTTTAGTGAGCACATTAAAAAAAAATAAAAAATCCAGAGTCTTTTTGCAGCTGTAGTCTTTGACTCAAAAGCAGAGTGTACATACTAATTTGTTATGTAAAGGGAACACTGTATAGTTTGGGACAGTCCTGGTTTTTCCCAGCCAGGAAAAGCAGCTAGTACTGCTGTATCCTGAAGTTGCTTAATTTCAGAATTGCACCACTCATCTGTGTAATCTACCTACAATAAATTCTTCTTGCAGCCACCCAGTCTTCTGGAAGAGAGCAGGCATGTTAGAGAGCCAACAACAGCTATGCCAGTCAATCTTCCCTACAGAGAAAATTTTAGGCAGTTTTGTCTTAAAATTAGTCCTTAAATTGTCTTTAAAATAAACACATATAAGTTTTAATGATCCACAGTAGGCGAAATAACAAACTGCTATAGCAGAACCTTGTTATTAAGCAGTGTTTCTCCCACATAATGCTTCAATTTCTTTAATTGTGCTTTACCAGGGACAACAAATCCTTGCCTGCTATGAAGAATGTATCACTTGGCAAGGCTTGACTTCAAACAAGGGATAGAAGACCGGAAATCAAAGTGGTAATGGAATTTGGAAAAGAAAAGTCCTTTATTTGGAATTGCCACAGAACTTCCCAATCACATATCAGGCTCTTTTCAATCCCTTTCCAGCTCCTACAGTAATCTTACAATTCCCCTGTGTTCACTGTAAGCACAGGCTTATTTCAACACTACATCAGCCTGATCTTTCCACCAAGTGAAAAGGAGTTTTCCATGTTGAAGCCTTTGGAAACAGGTAGGGGTGTACTCTTCATCCACGTGGGATGCTGGTTTATAAAGAGGTCCAAGAGTTATCAGCATCCTCTCTGTGGTTCTGAAACAAATTCCTACAAAATGCTGCTGCACCTTTGCAGATGCTGTCCCAGTTACCATGTACAGACCCTGAGAAGCACAAATCAAGGCCATTTTAGGGGACTGCTCCTACACCTTTTATTAAATAATTTACAGAAGACATGAAGGTCTGAGAAACCTTTGAAAATCATCCCATATATTTTCATGGCCATACCAGGTTAATTTGAAGGAAAAAGTTAGAAAATGCCCTCCCAGATACTGCTGATCTTTGAAAATTCTGCATCACCTGAACTCCTGATTCAGAAGTAAACCACTCTTGTGGCACTGAAGGAGATGCTGCTCCATATCAATTATCGTGGAGACAGAATCAATTTTTAAAGGGCAAATGAAAGGATTAGCTGTCCATTTTTTGTCTGTGCTGTACACTGAAGGATTAACGTTCTGTGCAAAGCAAGGAAATGGTTTGTAGCTGTCACAGAGGATGAACTAAGGAGAGAAATGGAGTTCTCTACACTGGTTCAAAAACTCTCACAGATCAAAACAACTTGCACCATATTTCATTAGCTTCCTTCCCTTAACTGCAGGAGGAGGGAACAGTATTTTCACTGCTTTTTAGCAGCAAGTGACCTAGAATTCTGAAAACTGGGTAAGTGGCAGAGAAATGCAGAAGGAAGACTGGATTTTTTTTAAATTCTAACTACAGGACCAGGTTAAGGAAGGAAAAAAAACTCAAATTAGGAGTTTATCTGGACTAGATACTCTGGGGTTTGGAGTTTAAATAAAAAAAAACTAAACCAACGGGGTGAAACCCAAGCATTTTCCTATTGTGCATCACCAAAGGACAATATTAAATTATCTGCAGTTGCTTGTGAAAATTCATCCTCAGGCTTTCTCAATGTGTATACTTTAAAAAACAGGCACCACTTTTCAGGAACACTCACAGCAGCTTTAGCAGTTAAAACTAGGAAGGAACAAAGACAGGAAGGGCAAGGGGTCATGTTTCATCAGAATTTGACTAAGTTCCAGCTTAATGTGGGTTGTGCCTGCTGTTTGAACAGTATGGAAAAAACACCACGACCAAAAATTCACAATCTTCAGGAATCTGAAAACAGTCCTTGGAACAGAACTCTTGCGTACTTCCCCGGGATGGCTCCACTCAAACGGAGTCCAGGAGGAGCAGGGGGAAGGCAAGTCCTGCTGCAACCACGGGCAGAAGTGATGGCTCTGAAACTGGAACAGGCTTCCACCCAATTTAAAAAAAGAAGAGAAGGAATCCTGATTTTTTTTTCAGTCTTTAAGTGAGACAAACAAAATGGTCCATCCACACTGCTGTAATTAACGAGTGAGATGGGGGTAACTGCTTTATTTCCAAGTGGGAAGCAAATAAAGATATGATACAGAACCAACATATTCCAGACACATCACCTCAAGATCACCCCAGCTGAGAAAGGAAGCCTGGAAATGAATGAAAATCCATGTTCCTCTCATCTGGCAGTGCTATCAGTCAGTCAGTGTTCTCATTACATTTGCATAAGCACTTGCTTTTAATGAAATTCCTGCACACTGACTGGAAGAATGTTGCTAATTACACATACTGTGTTACAAGACTATTTAGTTCACTAGTTATAAACTGCTGAAAGCTCTTCCTTATTTTTATGATGTTCCAGTAGCAAAAAGAACATTGTAAAGGACACTTCACCAAAGTACTGCTTCTGAAAATTATGTCTCACTTTTATCCCACTTAATACCTGCAAATTTTTGTAATTCTTTTCTTGTATCATGAAAAGAAGGAAGAAATCCTACCCTGCATACAGACCACCAGGGAAAGGCAGCAGTGACCATACACCAGCAGATCTTGCAAATAATCCTAAAGTCAGTTTGGGCTCTATTAAGTATTTCCAACCATCCACATTGAAAAGAAAAAACCCAAGTGTGTATAGACATCATCCAATTCTCCACTCACCTACCTGGTGCAAAATGTGTATTCTGAACTATGAACTCTGATAGAAAGAAAGTCTGACCCATCAAGGTCTTGAGTATGTATTTAAGACTTCCTGCTTTTTATGGAGTAGACCAACACTGGATCACTGAGTGAAGGATACCTTCACATTTCCGTCTTCCATTTTCACATTCATTAAATCTGTTTTTAGCTTGATCGATATTTAAAAGAACAGGATACAATGCACACAAAGTTCAATCTACAGCTTTTGGAAAAAAAAAAAATCTACATCCTGCAAAAATCCTGCAGTCTGACATACAGTTTTTTCTATCTTTGGGTTCACTTAAATCCACTCATGCACATGACTCTAAAGACAGGCTGACAAAACATTTATTAATTGAAAAATCTCAGTTACAGCAGCACTTCAAGTATGAGAATTATTTTCTACATTACCCTGTTCACATTTCATGTGGATGCTACTATTCTGTCTCACTTCATTTATTTTATTACTTGTTTATACAGCACAGCTTAACAGGAGTCTCAATGTTTATTTTTTTGCTAGTGTGAAGATCTCAGCATATCCCCAGTCTTTGAAAAGTCTGCGTCATGGTTAAGAATAACAATTTTGAAAGACTCTACACTGTGAGTTATTTTGGAATAAGTTACTGTCAAAGTAAACAATATTAAACAAGTCCAGTCCTTTAATCCAATTCAAGACAGAATTATGGCAGCTTACATGAATTAATATGTTTATATACTGATGTGAGTACATCCTTAGACATTCACACCGGAGTTAAAACCTGTAACTCAGGCACTCAGGCTTTGGGTGCCTGGGACGATGCTCAACCCTGAGCTCTGGCAATGAGGCCTGAGGCACACATGGAAATTTGTGCAGATGACACAGGTGAGCACAGGTGCTGCACGTCCCCATAACCAACACCACCCCATGGCTGAACTCACAATCTGGAGAATTCTCTCCATCCACAGAGAAAGTGAACATAATGGAGTCCTGCACTTACTTAAAAACAGCTGGAAAAGCCCACAGCTCATAACAAAGTATGCAATATTGACACATAACTATTAAAAAAGTCACTGTGAGTTTTGGTTTGAGACCGCTAGAACTGATCTGCTACACAGATCTCTGAGGGTACCGAAACCTGGGATAACTGACAGACCCTGGAGCTGAGTGCTGGAACGTAACACAGAGACACTGCACCCTCTTCTGGCTACAGCACCCTCAGGCATAGCCTTCCAAACCCCGGGAGCACCATCCCCAGGCAGCACTTGCCACCATCCCAGCCTTCCCTGGTCCCCAGGCAGCAGCTGCCACCATCCCAGCCTTCCCTGGTCCCCAAGCAGCAGCTGCCACCATCCCAGCCTTCCCTGGTCCCCAGTCTCCACAGAAACACCCACAACCTGTGCCCTGCCTGCAGGTTCATGCCGAGTTAAATTTCCAAGCTCAGACTGGGCAGTGGCAGAGCAGAAAGGCAAAGTCTGGTATCTCAGCTGCCCTCCCCATGTGCCTCCTCCACCAGCTCCATCAGTTACCTCTGCTGCCTCCCCTGCCCCAGGCCAGCACAGCCCTCACACCACACACCCAGCACTCAGAGCAACCGGGGCAGCTGGAGTTTTATCACAGTTCCACTGGGATCCTGAAAGGCCTCGGGGATGCCACCAAGCAAGGACACAAATCCATCCCACTGTGGCAGGTGTGGGTGCTGCAGTCAGCAGGTGGCACCACGGACTCACCTGCAGCACCCAGGCTGGGCCCTCCCAGCTCCCCAAACTCCACTTCATGGAGGCTGCAAACCTGCATCAACCAGTGAAACAGGTTTGCAGCCACTGCTGAGGAATCATGAGCTACAACCTTCTGAAGAACAGAATCAGGCTGGAAATATTTCAAGTAAATCAGCTGAAAATAGCAAGTAGGAGAGAGGGGAGCACTTCTTTCCACAGTTCTTTCCTTTTCAAAGACCTCTTGCAAAACATTAATAAATTTCTGCCATTTCCCCAGCCTCCAGAAGGCTAGCAAGCACTAAGGGAGCATCAGCAGCAACAGCCCCTCTGATCTGTCTGCTTCCTTTAACCAATGTAAAGGATGTTTTTCTTCAGCTTCATTTGATTATAGCTAGTTTAGACATCACTTTGAACAACAGAGAAGACCTCTTCATACAGAAATTAAAGTCTCTTTACAACCATATCTTGCAAGAAAATTATATAATGAATTTACATCTACTGTTCTATTTTTGTGTCCTTTTATGCAGGTCACTGTCATAAATCAGTCTTGATCTTGTAATAAAGACATGCTAATCTCCTTCACTTGTCAACAACCTTGAAACATCTGACCACAAAGTCTTTTTAAAATTTAATTTATGAAAGAAGAATAATCTAATTTACATTTATATGCAAGAAAAAAGTCACTGGAGGAACCAAGCTTGTCAGTTATGACTAGAGAACAAGGCGACTAAACAAAAAATTCAACGTAAGGTCACATTTTGAATGGTTACCACACACAGTAAGGTGGATTCCACTACCAGAGCCAAGAGATAACAAATGAAATAACCGGAAGCAAATTCAAAACAAACAGAAGGAGATGAGCCCTGCAGTGTGGTGAGGTGGCCGTGGGATGTATAGCATCCATAGTGTCTCTCCTGTGGCAAAAGCCCACATGGGTGCCATCAGCTATAAATGCTTGGAACAGAAAAGCATGATACTTCTTATTTCTAGTTTAAGAATTCCCTAAGCTGCAGATCTTTGGAGATAGGATTGGATCATGAAGAAATATCCCTGTACATACATACATTCCTCCATGGAACCACAGAAACATTTAGGTAGGAAAAGACCCGCGATGAGCACTCAACAGGGAGCCGTGGGCACGAGCAGGGGTGGGGGCAGCAGCACCCTGCACTTGGGGAAACTGCAGAGTGCAGGGGAAGAACCACAAACTCCCTGTGTGACCAAGGCGCTTCTCTTCTCCAGGGGCACTCAAGACCCACACAGCAGCTCCAGGGTTTAGGCTTGGCACATTAGAGGGAACAGGCAGATGACTGGATGGCAAGTTATTTTCTATGTTTAGAGCTGCAGCCAGTTACCTTTTAAACTCATCATGGTAAAATTCGGATTTGCACGTCACCATCTCACTGGCTTGGCTGTCGTCACGACTCCTGACCCCACCAAACACATAAAGCTCAGAGGCAACTCCACAGGCCACTGCCCCAAACCTGAAAATCCAAACAAGGGAAAAATATTAAAGCAATGTATCAAAACCCTTTTGCATACCCTTCTGAACTTTCTTCATCTTTTACTCTTTTACTTATTTATACACACAGATGCCTAAAATATCCAACAAGACGAGTCATGGATATTAGTTGTAAGCACTTAATTCAGATCACAAAAGATAATACCAGTAAAAATATTTCTCTCTAAAAATATTCTGAAGTTCCAATTGAACTATAATTTCTAGTTTCCATTTTGCATCAGGGAACTACTGCTTGTAACATCAGGGCTATGTTTCTACAAAATTTGTATTTATTGCTTGGATGCTTGTCTTTGCTCAGCCCCATGTTAACTACAGGCCACCATGACTCAGAAAGACATGCTGAGATTCACAGGCCATCTTCACAGATTCATCAGAAGAAGGACATTTTCCTCCCATCAAAGGGCTGGAAAAGCAATCTAGTCCCCCCCTTCCATTTTCCCTCACCTCCTCTCTTTGAGAGGACAGATTGCTGTCCACTGCTGAGTCCTGGGGTCGTAACACTCCACAGATTCAAAGAGTTTTCCATAGGAGCCTCCACCCATTGCATAGATTTTCTTCTTCATAGCTGCATAGCAGCCAATCTTATGGAAAAAAAGAAAAATATATCTAAAATGACACACAAATGCACAGTATTGAGAGCTCAAAGCTGTCTATACACACATGCAGAGGCATTTGGGTTGCCTGTACCACATGTCAAACAATGTGAGGCACAAAAATGCTCAGCCACAGTTTTGTTTCGGTGTATAAAGAGAGAAGAAGCTGCTCACTCTCATTTCATTTTGAGACTATTTGCTACAGCTTCTACTTGAAGCAAAAGATTAAAATACACATTTTTTTAATAAATATATACATACATATATCTGCATTGACCGTTTAAGAAGCAACACAATAATATAGGATGCAGTTTTTACCTTTCTAACCATGGTCAAGTCAGGCTGCTTGGTCCAGGTCCGGCTATAAATATCATAGCTCTCCATAGAGATCAGCTCCCTTTCACCATCCTCACCTCCCAGAATATACAGAATCCCATCAATCTCAACCACACCAAAATTATGTCGTGCCTAAGGAACATCAATAAAGTCAACATTGAAAAACATTACTGCCATTGTGAATAAATGAATGCAATCTTATTTTTCAGAGTATCTGTCTGCAAAGTGCTAGTGCTATTATGCCTGGCTTTTGTTTTGTTATTTTATTTTTAATGGTGAAATCTTAAACACCAGCATAACATTATGAATTTAATCAACTAAACAAAACAAAGGGTATCAAAGAAAAAAAAAAAAAAGAATAAGAGCAGCAGAAGCCAAAGAGACCACACAGAAATCTAAGAACAGAGCTTGGCCATATTTCAGTTCCCATAGTGGTGGTCTCCACAATGAAGCTGTTGCTTTCAGGTCTCTACAGCAGCAAAGCCTGGACCCATTCTCTGTGCAAAGGCAGTTCTTCTACTTTGTATGTATGAGCCCAGCTACCCCTCAGTCTTACAGCAAACATATCTCAAGCAGGAAACTTATTGCATCGTAACTAAAATTCTAGGGAAATCTACATGCCTTTGTCAACCAGAGATTGCAAAGAGGAAAATCCTGTGGTAAACAACTTCTTAATAAACACCCTGTGCTGATTTACGAAGCTGAAAACACAGGTGTATTAAGGACATATGTTTACAAATAACAAACTGTTACTTTTTGATGGAATGTAATTATGAAGAAGGAAGCATTAACTCAAACCAAACCTAAATATGTCTGTGCAAGCCAAGTTCTGTATGTTGGCCAGTCCTCTGTCCATCTTTTCTGCACAGTCCGATCCCTTTGTCCGTCTCAGAGGTCTCTTGTTTTAGAAGGCCAGTATACGCAGAACATTAAGTATACTACAGGACTGATTCATTATGAAATTTTGTAGTCATCTTACAGTTAGCTCTTCACCAATTGTTTAGTTTTTCCAGATCCAGCAGTCAGCATCAGACCACAAGAACAACAGGATATAAACAGAAGTCAGTCTGTAGCATGATTTTGAATGTGTAAGATGCCAGCGACTGGAGATTCAGAATAAAATTTTGCAGAAGAAAAGGAACATTTTGCCAAAGTAAGAACTTAAATCCCAACAGTTAGATAGAGATCTTGCCTCATGCATTGGTGGTAAGGAACTCCATGAATTGGTGTCTGGATCATATTTCTCTCCAGAGCTTAGCGTTCCCTTGTTTTCATCCTGACCACCAAGCACAAATAAAAATCCTTCTGTAAAACAAAATGTAACATGATCTTAAAAACAGGACTCTCAAGAAGAGGACTCACACCTGCACACTGAGCAAAACAACAGAAGTGGTGAGCTGTATTCTGGAATTCACCAAGACATCCACACCAGTCACAGGTCAGACTCTGGACTGGAGAAGGTAAAGCACATACTTACACCTGATTCAAGTCTACCCCTGGAGATACCCTTCAACATAGTCAGTGATGCAGCAACTAGAATTCACTTAAAACACGAAATACTCCTGAAGAGACAGATGTAGCAGATTCCCACAAAGTGTTGCAGGAATAGTGATTTTAAGACACTCAGATGGCAGGGATTTTCACAGAATCAAGTACAGTTTTGGGCAGACAAAGGGGAAGCATGAAATAACCCCAGTGCAGTCAGTATTGAAGAAAATATATTATTATAAGCTGTATTTCAGATTTTGAGGCACTGGTAAGTTTTCATAACATTGACTTTACAAAGACAAAGCTCCCCTTTACCTGCTGACAATACTCCATGATTGATCCTTGGAATACTCATAGGAGCAAGTTCAATCCAGAGCTGTCTATTGGGATCATAAAGAGGACACATACACCGCATCACTGAGGTTGGTTTCCGTGATCTGAACACAGGGTGGGGAGGGAACAAACAGAAACAGAAAGACAAAGACAGAGTTTTACAAGTTCACTGTTAACACCTTGTGTCCAAAGCTTGCTTGTTCTTGTTTTCGTGTATATTCATCACGTGGCATTTCCCTGGCAAGAAGAAGATCCCCAAACCAAACATGTAAATTCAGTTTGTACAGACTTGGAGATATAAAAAGCTGATTCACTTCATTCCTACTGTATCTGCATGTAACCTTCTTTCTGAACTTTGAACAAGCTAAGACTGATAGAGAGTATTAGTAATGTCTGAGTAAAGTGATTCACAAACTGACATGCAAAATGTTATCTGAGTGGTTTACCATACTTCTATAAAAGAGCTAACATCTAGATGCTGAATTTATTTAACCAGGACAGAGCCCTCCCTTCTGCTGCAGCGGGTACTCAAGAAAAGACAGGGATTATTGTGTGGAACGGGAATTTTCACCTTATCTCAGATGCACCAATAATGACTTTTCTTTTTTTTTGGAATCACATCTATTATAAACTAAACAGTTTAAAGCACATGTTCATTACTTCTAAGTTTTGTTATATATGCTTTTCAGATCATCAGAAATGATTCTGTGCTTAAGTCTATTCTGTTTAAAAAAGAACAGCGAGCACTTACTGAACAAACAACCCTACTCTAAGTTTACTACATGTTGAATGTCAGAAACAAAATAAATATTTATTGCTGAATCATCCCCAAAAGTACTTTAGGTGTGTCTGACCAATCCAAAACAAACCCAAACGACAGAGTAATAAGCAACAGGTGCTCATATTCTCTGCACTCTGTGTTCTCGGAGTGCCCCGAGTGCCGGCACTGGGACCAGCTGCGATGCCACTGCACACTTACACTCTCTCTTCCCCCCCAACAGTCACGATGCACTCGGAGTAGCCCCGGGGCTTGAAGGAGGCCAGCATGGCCTCTCCCTGCTGCGGGGGTGTCAGGGGGATGTTGTTGCACTCCTTGACGATCTCGCGGACCAGCGGCTCGCTCATCATCTGCTCGCGCAGATAGGCGGCGTCCAGGCCCGACACCCACACTGCCGACATGACATCCTTCATGTGGACCTGGGGGAGGCAGCACGGACCCAAAATCACCCCCGGCACAGAGGCACCCCGACATGCAGATGCTTCTGTGTTTAGCAAATACTTGAGAATTTTTGATACTGGCGAGTAATAAACCATACAAGAGTGTTAGTAAGAAAATGCATCAAGTCCTCAAAGTTTCTCTATAGATGTGCTGCTTGCTTTCTCACCATGTAAACAAGATTATATCATCAAATGTCAAAATGGTGCTTTTTGTCTTAAGGCTTATTAAATAATACAGGCAGCAGGTGATATACCATCAACACAGCTTTCAGCCTTTTACTGCAATGCCATTTCAGGCAAAATTCAGTAAATTCTGTAAGATTAGTCCTGAAAGAAACAGATCTATTTCAAGTTCCCACTCATTAGAATGAACACTCCGATTTGCGCCATGTTCAAAATACAAACATTTGGATGTCCTGACCTTTCTGGATTCTGAATCATGAGAAATCCACCTAATCACCGCTTCAAAGACGTATCTTTCGTTTCCAACATTGAGCTTTTCCATCGACAGCACTTCTTTCAGTTTTTGAGGAGTCAGTTCCAAGAATTCCTCTGTGCTGCTGACATCTCGAAAGTGAGTTTCCAGATACTCTGAGGCAAGGTAGTGAACATGATGCAAACAATAGTGCAGTGCAAAGTCCCGAATACCAATACAGTTCTCAGCAGCTATGCAACCTTCTAAAAACTCACAGCAGAGAGTTTTTAAGTCTGTAAGCAGCAGGAGATCAGCTGCCTGTACCACATCTTGGATAGTTTCTTCATTTAGCCTGATCTGCAAGAATTAATTTAGAAGTTATAGCTACTATCACTCATTTGTTCCATGACATGCCTGCATTCATTACACTCATTCTCAGTGGCTGAAAAATGGAGTATTAATGCCAGTGTAAAAATTAGGAGAAACTGATATGACTGCTAACCATTTATTAATTAACACAGGGTTGGAAAGGCATTGCTTGACAGAAGGTGTGGAACCAAAATTTTGATAAGTTCCTGAAGTAACCAACCATAAAATTGCTCATCTCATCTGGGAACCTAAAGTGGGTTTTGCTGTAATAAATACATAATTTTTTTTAAACACGTGTGCAGGAATGAATTTCAAGCCAAATCTGCCTTTTCTTTCTCTGCTGAAAGCTAAACTTGTTCAGCAATTTCAGACTGTTTCCAAATAAACTGGACACACCACCTTTAATTCCTGCTAAGGCTCCTGGCAGGCAAATCTGACAAGAGGCCAGAGAGGTGGGCATGAGGGGCAGGGAGGGAGGGTGCCCGGTGTACTGTAATGCTCAGTGATAGGGTCTCCAGCTCTGTGGCTACCAAAGCAGTCCTCTGTTACAGCTGACAAACACTGCCTGTTTTAAAGCAGGTTACTGAAGGTAGCCACCAATTTTAATACAAGCATTTGACATTGAGTGTAAATTTTAAAGTCCTCCCCTGCTGCACAAGAAGAGCAGAGAACTCTACTGCCTCTACTTCATATGTACAGTCCTACTCTGCAGAAGTTTTATTGCAAAGCTTTAAACATCTTTCAGGATAGCAGTGTTAAAACTCAAGTTATTTTGCCAAATAGTCCAAGTGAGGTTTAGGAATTTTTTAATACCATACCTGCCCACTGAAGATGTAATCTAGTATCTCTTTCATGATATCAACAGATATCCCTTCGAGTTCAATCTTGTACGTTGAGCCATCATCCTTTGGAGGATTGTAATTCAATTTTGTTCTAAGAGAAAAGAAAATAAAAAGAGGAAAAGTTCAAAATCTGGGCATTGCTTGTTCTCAGTTTCTGAAGAACCTGAGATCTCAGAATATGGATCTCTTCAGCCACAACAGAGATGTTAAAACCTTTCAATGTGATGGAAAAAACTGTCCCTTGAATTAACACGTAGGTATGGCCTCTGATACTGCTGATACTCTGATACGTTTCCAAACTGAACAAATCTGTCAACCTTGCAAACTATCCAGGCCATCAAAGAGCTAAAGTATTTTTTATCCCAGCTCATTCATCACAAGCATTCAAAAACTTCACTCAGACCTTCCAACAGAGCAGCAGCTCTGCTGACAGATGAAACACAAGAATTTGCATTGATAAAGGTGGAAAAAAACCCAAAGCAAAAAAAAAACCCAAAACTTTTTTTATCAAGGGAGAAATAGAGTTAGCAGATGTGTTCAGAATATTCACTGGCAGCACAAACATTTGGATTGCATTACCATTTTGTGTAGTTTATGATGTTATCAGCCTAATGCTGTGCCTGGCTGTAACCAACCCATGCACTCACAGCTGCAGGGAACAGCCCATGTGCTGCTCAGCGGAGCTTTAAATATTCATCTACATCAGTGGACACTTCACTTACAAGCCATTTCTTTAAACATACCAGGAGCACTTCGATGTGCATGTGAATAGAATGGTGGGGGCTAGGGGAAAAGGTGAGGAAGCAATAATAGCACAGCAGACACTGCTTTCCACCAGCTGTCAGGGCAAGCACTTCTTCCAGGAGAGACAACTTCAAGTGTTCAAAAGGGAGCAGCATCCACCAGTCTGGTGCAAACAGCCACAAGAGCTAATAAAAGATCATTTTTAACATATTTTTCCACATTTTGGTCAATGAAGAATACATTATACAAGGACAAGAAAGTTTGTTTCACTACCTCTGAGTATATATAGTGACCTACATCTATACCACAGCACACGAAAATTAAAGCTTTTAAAACTTTTTAACATTCATTTGAATATAGCCTTAGATAGAATCAGTTTCTTAATGTGAAAAGCTGTGGCTTTGCTAAGCTGAAAGCGTCCAGCCTCCTGCTATCCACACTCATGCTAAGCAAATACATAAATAGGTCTTAGCTAAGGGCAGATTCTGCCTCACTTACTCATATTGGAATAAATTAAGTTTCTCACAAAATAAGATGTAACTCACATCAAATAAAACCTTAGTCTGTAAGGAGCTATTTTTAAGTGTGAACAAGGGCAGTAATTTTAGCCCTTTAGTTCATCACACTTGTGGTCCTGTCTTCACATCCCTTTTCTACTCTGCAGAACACCCAGAGACAGCAGTGCTCGGGTGCCCAGGTTCCACTGCACCAGGGCTGGAGCTGCTTCACCCTGTCTGTGCAGCACCTGGCACAAGTTACAACACAAATAACAACAACAACAAATGTGCTGTGGGTTAGGAAATTGTTTATTTCCTAACA
This sequence comes from Tichodroma muraria, assembly GCA_013390105.1. Classification (NCBI taxonomy): domain Eukaryota; kingdom Metazoa; phylum Chordata; class Aves; order Passeriformes; family Sittidae; genus Tichodroma; species Tichodroma muraria. The sequence goes on from WAAG01025425.1 coordinate 42,232, forward strand.
CTTGGAAGGAGATTAGGAAAGTTATGTGACTCCCATTAAAGCGCATGCTGCAATAGCAGGCACTGATTTACAGCTTGTCAGCTGAAAACTCCTGTCCCAAATGTACATTTCCAGCAGAATGTACAACGTGTACCTCAACCCGAGCCATCCTTGCCCATGTGCAATGTGCATTTTCCATGCCCACAAGCTCCAAATGAGCCCTGGAGCATATACACACAGGGCAACGTGCCTTCACACTTTCAACAGACCAAAGGCTTCTTTACACGTATTTTCAAATCTATCCAAACTACCTCCATTTACACTTGAGTTCTGGGATTCTTGGTTTGTAACAAAAGGCACTCTTTGATTCCTAGGATGAAACTGTGCTCTCTTTTAATTTAACGTAAAATGTACCAAGGCTCACAGTGTCTGGCTTCCTTCAGCAGAAAAGAGTCATTTGGGTGATCCCTGGATCTCACATGAGCCAGGTACCCGTAAGCAGCTGTTATGATCAAATACACAGCAGTATCTACACAGAACCTGGGGTGTCCAACACATTGTGGGGCTTAAAACAGGTCCAAAGCATATAATAAGCATGTTGATGCCAGCAGTAATGGGGAGATTAGGGAAAGGACTTGTGCTGTTTATCACTAACTTTCATCTCAGCATCACCTGTACACACCCAAGCTAAATCACCTCACAGCTTGGACTTTACACTGACGCCTCCTGGTAACAAGAAGGTGTTGTTCAGAGTTTTTGGGTCTTATCAGGGTAGATGCTCTAATTACTGTGTACTTTTTCAGACATCACCAGCTCATAAACTGAAAAGAAATTACCTAGGCCCTAATGCAAGTCCAAAACACTAAGCCAAAGCAGAAAAATAACCTTGAGAGCAAATCAAATTACTTCAAAGTTAAAGACACTCATATCTAGGCAAACATTCAATTTATGCCAATGCTTCCTAGTTCAGATTCAGTTTTGCTCCTATCATCTGCCATGGGAAGCAACAGTGATCCACCTGTCACATGATTTTAATTTGTGGGTTAACAAAATACAAGGTTATTTATTTCAGTACAAGTACTTCTGAGCTATGCCAAGAGAGCCATTCCCAAAGGCAGCTGGAGGTACTCCTTGTCACTCACATCAAAACTGCAGGACAGCTACTGGCTGTTGGGAAGAGGGGAGGAAAAATATGATGCAAGGACATATTATAACCAGGCTTGGGGCTGGAAAAGTTTAAGAGGAAAAAAAAAATCATGAGTCCAAATGGAAAGAAAGCTGAAGGAGGAGAGAAAAGTAGGAGGTGTGCAAGCAGAGGGCAAGAAACCACATCTCCTCTTGCATCACTCAGCACCAGCTGTGACCTGTACCCACACCTTGCCAGCAAACTGAGGCCTGGGCATCCCTGTCATAACACACAGAGACACAACGAGAAAGTTTCCAAACACATTTCTTCCCAGTTCAGAAAGACAATGGGTAGCACATGGAGAAATACTTAACCCTTGGCCTCTATCAAAATTCACTTCAGAAAATAAGTTACCAGCTATGCTTAAGCAGAGGCTTTCCAATCTGTCAGCATCCCAGGAGGAGGATGCCTTCTTCCTGCCACACTCCTCCTCAGGGTGATTTATTCAGCCTGTGATTTGTGTGGCTGAGAGCTGGAAGTGGCAACCAGCAGCCCAAGGTTTAGAGATGCACCAGCTGCAGCACAGCTGCTTCTAACACAGCCATGTGACAGCTTCCTACTGCGGACAACATTTTTAATTACTCTAAAAGCATTCCAAGCTGTCAAACCACCACAGAAAAGGATGCCTCAGTCTTCCTGAATTCGGATGGAAGACCAGAACATCAAGATCTAGAAGGAAATAACCCTCCCAGCCAACCAAAACCCCCATGAGTTGGGAGCAGAGCACAGCCAAGACAGAGCTGGAGGAAATGAAAAAAGGCAACTTCTTCATCCTGTTTTCTCGAGTAATTTAATTTAGAGCAATCTGACTCCATACACGTTTTAAAACAATCATTTCCATTTTCTAATTAAGATCATGATTGTAAGTTAAAATTGCTTCCAGTAACATAAAACTGTTTTATAAATTCTCAACAGCCACCCCAACATCTTGTGCCTTGTCAGGAAAACTGCTGGCACACACAACACCTTGAGCCAGTGGCATAAGAACAAATGGATTGATGTTGTGTTTTGATGTTGTCTGTGTGACAAATTTAGAATCTGCTGTTCCACATCACTTAAGGAATACAATCCCAATGAGTCATCTGAAACGCTCTACATGAGGCAGAATGAGGATAAAAATTCCAGTACCTCTTCTGTATATGTGAACAGTATAAGCAAGGTGAACCCTCAAAATTAAAACACAAGCTCAAGAACTGATGTTGATACTGCTAGGAACAATAATTTACATCTAATGACATGAAACAGATTCAAATAACAACAACAACAAAAAAAAAACCACAAGCAAAAAGCAAACCAAGAGGTAAATTAAGACTAAGTTCTTGTTAAAATTACGATTAAATTACGATAAAAGAACTTCCAACTTGCTGTTACTTTAAAAGAGCAAAACAAATCAAAACACAACCAATACTTCCGACCTTATTGTCAATCCCTGTGAAAGCACTGTTGTGGGACAGTTAAGATTTATAAGAAGCAGATTGAAAAAAAAATAAAAATCCATGTGTCTGAAACCTTGGTTTTCTTACATTTTACAGTTGAACGTTTACAGGAAGGGAATAATCACTCTAAAAAACTCAACTAGACAAAACAACAAACAAAATGGAAATTCAAATTAAGAACTTGGCCACCACTGACATCACTTGCTTTCATGAGTCAGACATAATTTTGTGGGACTATTTTCATCTTTGAGATCTCTGCCTTATCTGTAAACTATTAAGAAAAGACAACTGATGTGTTTTCACAATGGTTACACAAGCTGTACACAGAACAAGAGCACAGCTCTTGGAAAGCTTTAATCCTTAGAGTGCTGGTATATTGGAACCTAAACAGTGAAGAAAACACCTGTCTCCAAAGACTGTGCCTACGAGAACGCTCCAGACCACATCCACCACAAGCAGGTCGTTGATATTTACAATGAACAGCCATCAAAAAATCTGGGAAACAAGAGACAGACGCTTTGGGTTTGATGCTCTGCAACACAAAACTTCTACCTGCTCTCTCATCACAAACGCAGTTCGCTGACCTACTTACACTGCAGGGTGTCAGGAACCAGACGGCAGGAGACAAGAGGGAGACACTCGTCTTTTGGAAAGGAGCTGTCTTCCCAAATTAATGATTTTGCTCCAGATTAGCCATTACAGGCTGGTCTACACACGCTTTGCCAGTATTGCCACACCAGCAAACTTTAACACACAAGTAGCAAGGCTGTCCTTCGAAACCAAAGGGCAATAAAATTGAGGCTTGATGATTTATCCTTGACTTGCACCAGTTGTTTTGGCCTTCTCCAGAGAGCATCAGCATTTTAAAATGAAGTTGGACCTCCAACAAATGGTTCCAGCAAGGACACGCACCAAACCTAAAATATGCTCACAAGGACGACTCAGTCCCAAAAATGACAAGTAAGTACTTGGAAATTTTGCATCACTAAGGAGAAAACAAAAAATCTGCTTTTGATGCAAACGTAAGGTCAACTTAGTCTCCCGGTTTGAGCTTCTTTATGTAGGTTTGAGTCTTTCAAGTACAAACTTTCCATGGTAAATCTAATTAAGTCCTACTTAGGACTGACCATTTCAATGGTGAAGTTTTTAATTTGTCTGCCTTTATCCCTGCAACGTTTTCTCCCATAAAGGCTGGTCTTTCTACATGCAAAAAAAATCCTTAATAATCACATTATTAAACCGGTCAGACATAAAAACATGATGCAGCAATTCACTCCACCCACCGCCATCCTCCAAAAAGATATTTTACAACCAAATCAGAAGGTTTCCTTTGAGGTCGCACCCTGGCCTTTAGCACCACACATAAAAGCCAGTCTTCACCACACCCTGCAAAGGGTGCCAGCTCTCAGAGGATTTTGGCTGTGCCTCTCCTGTGTCTCTCCTATGTCTCTCTCCTTAAGATTATCTGTAACTCCCAACTTCAGATCTCAAGGCAAAGGAGTCCATTTAACAGCTCAGCACAAAAACTTGCAGAAGTCGCTTTGTTTGCTTTAAGAGAAACAAAGACTATGACTTAAAACTTAATTTTTTCAACTATTGAAAAGTTTAAGTCAGGCAAAAATGTGGCTTCCCTCTTTCCATAAGAAAGGGAACAAGGCAATTCCTTCAACAGCAGCACAGGGGACACGTACAGGGCTCATGGGCTTTGCTCAATGAAGAGCTTGTTTACCATGAAAATCTGAAATTACCCTGATTACACTGAGCTCATTCAGAGCTAGATTGTAATCTAAATTGGAAATCTACCCTCAACCAGAGTGTCTTGCCTAAACATGTGAGTTAGCCCTAAGAAGACAGAACACACACTCAACAAACTGTGCCCAAGGACGGACCCTGGGAGTTCTCAGCAGCACCAAGGACCTGATGTTTCATTTTGCTTTGGGTTTCTTTGGAAAACAACCAAGCAACTGCACCAGCTGAGCTTGCAAACAAGTCAAACACAAGCAATGCAGATGAGGCAATGCAGATGAGCTGCTGGGCACCTGCGGCTCATGCACCCCGTGCAGGGCACGAAGCACAGCTCAGGCTCATCTGTGATGTGGTGGAGGAACCTGGTTCAGCAGTCGCTGCTCTCCGTGATGGACCTTCCTGTGACAGAAACACCTGCCACTCAGTTTAGAAAGGTGGTTTGGGTTTGTTTCTTTACTGCTCCACTTGACACCCCAGTCCACTCACTGAACTGACAATTCCCAGCAGTCACACTTTCTAGGTAGCAGTTTGGAACCAGGACTTCCTCAGAAAAACAAGGGAAGACATTTTTGAAATAGAGTTTTAAGCCAAGAAATGAAGAGTGTCTTACTTGAAATATGTCTTCTTTCAAATTAACTCTACTTTTAAACTTGTTAAAAATGCTTTTTTAGAAGAAACAAGTACAGTGCCACACCCATGCTGCTAAATTTGCTGTTAAATGTATTTAAGAAATGCAATGCTGTGTAGCATGTGTCTAATAACCCAAATATTCCTATAACTTACTAATATTATTATTTAACCGACACCAATAGATCTGCTGGGAAAACTTGGATTAACCAGGTTTTTATACCTCACTAAACCTTACAGCACATGGGAGGAATAAGGAACAGAGTCGGAGAAAGATTTTCAAAATTGATGGTAAGTATGAAGTCAAATGGACAAAATTATAAGTGCATGAGTAGTGTTGTGGAACAGCTGGAAGATGTTTGGAATCCAACTGAGGGAAGTACTGGAACTCTGGATGTACCCAGAGGTGGAAAACACAGATCTGCAAGGCTTTCACAGAAAGCAATGCCACAGCCAAGAGAAAAAAGGAACCAGGAATATGGATTTCATCAGCACAGGAGTCTCCAACACAGAGCAGTCCCCATGTCCATAAACAAGAGCTGCACCAGGCAGCCCACATCATCCAGGAGATGTAAACCAACGTGCCTGAGGACATAAACCAGCCACTAACCACATATGGCATTAAGGACATACTTCCTTGATAGGGGCAAGGACTTTCAGAGCTGTGCATAAGCAGTGATTTATTTTGGTTTTTTGGACATATTAAGCCGTGGCAAAGATAAAATATGAGAGGCAAAGACAGAAGTGGAGATTCCCCTGTGCATGGGTAGCACTACACCGGTACTCAGTACCAGCACAGAGGGAAACTTCCATACAATATTCAGAATAAGAGTCTGAACAGAGCGAGGAAACAAATCCTTTCAAACCATTCGTTACCGTTCATATTTGTCAGTCCACAACCAGGAAAAAACTCCTTTAGTAACTGCAGCAGAGACCAACACAAACAAAACAGGTTCAAAGAATTAAAGAAAAAAACACCACCAAAAAAACCCTAAACACAAGTCAAGCATTTCAGACTCATCAGCTCCTGACACATCAGCAACTTCACAGCAGCCCTGTTCCAGCCACAAAATACATTCTAAATCAAGAAAAGAAGAAAAAATAATAAAATGGTTATTTTAATAATAAAAGTTTTGCCAAACAAGGCAATTAACACAAGTGTAAAGGCAACCTACAGAGTATAAATTACCCAGACATCCCAAGCAGCCCCATCCTGCCACACCTTCCATCCCAGCTCGCCTCTTACGTCAGGCACGCAGATGAGCTGCACGTCTCCAGATACAAAGAAAGGACAAGAAATCTCATCTCTAGTTCTTCTGGGTAAACAAGATGCTCTGATCCCCAGTTCTCTCTTTGCCTGACGTGTAGCAGCAGCCCAACTGTATTTTTTTTACTATTTTGGGCTGGGTAAGAGCCTTATGGCTTCTTCCCTTCAGGCGATCTCTAGGGGCTTGTTGGAGCAGGAATATAATTAACAACTCCCCATTCAAGCCTGGTATAGTGACTTCTAAATCCCTTTTTAAACCATAAACTTTTAACATATCTTTATCATTGTTGCCCCTCAACTGCTTATCCAAACATAACATGCATGTAGGCTCTTCTGAGGTATGCCAGGCAGAGAGTTTCTGGCCAAGGCAACTATTTTGATTCATTGCCTCTCAAAGTCACAGAGACTTTACAACTCAGCTACCACTAAAACAAAACAGGTATCATTTCAATTTATTTTTTTAAAAAATCAAAACCAAAACAAAACTATGCCCAATTTAAAAAACAAAGTCTGGAAGCAAATTCTGTTCCTGACTTCCTATTGCCAGGGCAGCCTCCAAAGCTCCCAGGAGACTGCCAGAAACAAACTCCTCAAAAGAAACCTTGAAGACAACAATGGCTTTAGAGGCCTCCCTGACAGTGAAGTTACCACAACACCGCCCTGCACACCCAGTGAAGAGGGAACAAGCCCTGGCACAAGTACAGCATGATCTGGCTAAAGCAGAACTTGGGAGCACAGGGTTCTGACAACCAAACAGATCCCAGCTCCAGCTGCCATTTGTGTTCCCGACCTCAATATTCATCCTGAACCGAAGGAAACTTTTATAACACTATAGAAGATCTCTATAAATGTCAGTAAAAACCAAACCAGTTTGATTTTCCAAGGTACCAGGAAATAAGCAGCAGAAGCTCCTGGCATGTGTTGGCTCCTACTTGACCTTGCTCTACAATATTCATTGTCCAACAGGTGTAACAGGAAGTGCCCAGTCGCACCTCCAGGGTGCAGGAGGGACACCCCATCCCACCTCCCACACCAGCACTCAGGGTGCTCCCAGACACACTCACACAGGGATGGAGTCTCAGCAGGCTCCCCTTGTGACAACTGCAAATGCTCCAAGTGCCAGCACACAGAGGAAAGGGCAGGAGGTCAGTGATGTGGGGCACATCCCCCCACATCTCCAAGGAAATCTATTTTGGCATTGGCCGTGGCTGTGCAGGGTCATACAAGGTCTGCAGTGTTTTAGGGATGTCAGAAGGTTGAACAGGACAAGTGAGAAGATGCAAATGCTGTCAGGTTATTTCTGACCAAAACCCATTTACAAGCAGTACAGCTATTTATAAGTACATAAAAATAATGTGAACTTAACCTTACATTTACATTCTTGTGTAGTTATACTATGCTCATCTGAAAAAAAGATTTAAATATGATTACTGGTCCATTACTGAGTTTGAAAAGCCTTGGGGAACAGTATAGAACACATACAGCCATCTGTAATCTGCTCACGCAGATGTGTGAAAATCAAAGACAAAACTTGCTGAGGTAACAAAAATGTCTTAATTCAATTTGTAATGCAGTAGCACAATCCCTGCGTAACAACATTAAATTTGTCTAAGAATATGGGCTTAAATATCCTCTTTGTTCAGGTAGTTCCCACATGCTCCCTGTGATCCAGGCAAGCAGACAGTAAGTGAGCAAAATATAAAGAGTTGCAAGTTTGAGCTGGCCAGGAACGACTCATGCCAGACAGTGACAGATCTGCTCAGATGGGAACATCTGCTGCTGCTGCTGAGGATACCAGGAATGCTTGGACCAAACCTATCCTATAAAAGGTTGGTGGCTCTATGCCACAACTCAGGCCAAACTTACCAGTGCAAGCACGGTTTGCTGGGGTAAAAGCCCTCTTAGGCCACTGAGATTTACACCAGGCTCCCAAACTAAGTAAGTTAAACCAGGGCAATGGATCTACACTAAGGCAATTGCCAGGACAAAGAGTGCTACCAAAAAAAATGCAGGTTTCTGGCTGATTTGTTACAGAAGAGAAAACCAAGAGCTAGCCTGGCTCGAATAGAACTGCTCTGGGATCCACAGCAACATCACCTTGAGCCAAACCACACTTTGTCCTGTGGCGGTTTCTTCCTGAGGAACCCTCCTTTTCTCAGGCTCAGGAACATACCACAAGATGCTAGAGATATGCAGGGAGACTTCTGTGCTTTGTAAATGGCAGGATTTGCTCCAGGGGCACACAGAGGGATTAGATAAACCTGTACATACAAGGGAATTCTGTAGGAATTCACACAACCACCCCAGACCTCACTGCCCTGAGAGAGCTACAAACCACCTGGCATTAAGCAGTTGAGGCAAGACCTCAAGAATCAAACTACCAAAAAAGTTAAAATTCTTACTGGTCCCACAGACCGAAAATTTGAAAATTAAACAGGCCTTTTTTATTTTTCTGTACTTGCAGAAGCCATCCTATGGATCAGACAGGCAGGCGGGACCCATGACACCAATAACACTTCCAGTGTGTTTCTGTGCCCCTTCATGCCTTTTTTTCCTCTCTCCACTGAAGCTGCTATCTTTGAGCTGCATGGATAATCCAGTTGCCAAATAACTAGTGGGAAAACGCATCACTATAATTTATAAGTGTCCTACTCATAACCAGTCAGCCAAACGGCTCCCATGCAAAACTAAAAAACAGGTAACGCTCCTCTCCCTGTGGCTGCACAAATCCTTCAGCACACGCAGACTCTGCTCACACCCAACCACCCCCTCACAAAGTCCATGCCTACTTATTTTCCTACTCACACCCTAAACTAGGCATTCATGCAAACCCTACAGTTTCTGAACTCGCCCACCAACTTGCCCACAGCCACAGCACATAATGACACAGACAGACACTGAAAACACAGCAACTCATACTTCACTGCTTCACTTCAAGTTTCACATAAATGCTTATTTTTGTTCCAAGTTTTACTTCTGAAATCACATAATGGATTTTTCTGGGTTTTATACTGGAATTTTTCAAACGAGAGCAATCTGAATCAACTGGCGTTTGGAGACTGTAACAGCCTGTGCTACCAGAGCACTGGAATCAGCTACCCTTAAAATGCAGGGGCAGGAAATTCTTGTGCCTCCTGCAATAACTGTTTATAGAGAGGCCTAAACTGATTTTCTTTGAAAAACCAATACTCAAAATAAATGGGACTTGCACGGACTAGGTACAAGGTGGAGATTAATTTCACCTCCAAAAACAGCCACTGAAACATTACCCTTGGCTGGAAACACAATGCTCCAACACTGGCAACCTACCTGACCAATTCTACCCAATGTGAAGACCAGCTGGACTAAGAGAGAGATCCTGGAGTGATAAAAAGAAGAGAGACAGGCAGCAAGTAAAAATTAGGCTCTGCAAAGGTAGGTAATACAAATGTGTTTCCTAATGTGCCATATAAGAACTACGTACAAGGATTTTTGGTTCTTTACATCTTGAAAGCCTGAGGAGGAGACATGAGTAAGCTTAAAAAAACCCCAAAAAAACTACCCCACACTTAATAATATTTATATATAAATGCATGTAACCTACTTTCACACATAGTTAATGAGTTCCTTCATGAGATTTGAACCTGAACAACTCTGAGTTTAAAAAAACCACAACTCTAATGACTACAAGTTTTCTTGCTAATGCAGTTGTGTCTGTAGCTCTTATTCCTCACACACAATTAACCCATGTTTCCCCAGTACATTTTTCAGAGATTAACAAAATGCAAAACTTAAAGATGAAATTCTGTGAAAAGGCACTTCTCATTAGGATAATCTACAGTATCTTTTAGTTAATAATTTTTTTTTCAGTAAAAAATTTGACATTTTCTGTAAACTTATCCTGCTGTAACAAGAGAACAGTAGTTTTTCCAAGGACATGACCTCTTACCACCTATAGCAACTCTTCTGAAACTTAACATCAGGTATACAGTCATCTAAAATATGATAGCAAATGACCTAAAAAGCATTGAGGCACTTTGAAGAGTAGGAATCAATGGCTCATTTCTATTTCACATCTTTGATTTCTTTCACCACAATCTTCCAAATCTGCTTCTCAAGACAAGCATTAAAAAAAATTAGTAGTAGTACATAGGCTCCACCATGTCCTTTTTGCAAATTCATGATGATCTTCCTTCTCTGTGCATTTTATTTCATATCTCAGCTCTGCTAGCTCAATCAGTGCAGAGAACTGTTCACTTAAGGCTGTGCATGATCACTGCTATTTAAAAGTTATTCACCAGGCTCATATTCTATTTATTTTTAGTTTATTTTTGTACTTGAAAATGTTGAAGTTGTACTATAATGGTGACCCAAAATACTGTATTGCCTAAAAGAGGATGATATGACACTGCAGGTTGTATTTTTTTAGACTGTAGCACAAAGAATCCCCATCCTCACCTAGCAAAAAAATGCCAATTTTATGACAACTTCACAGGAAGAAGCAGCTGAAAGAAATATCCAAACAGTACAAAAGGTCTGCTACAGATTTATGATAATCCTGTGTTTAAATGGTACTGAAGGTCTGCTCCTACTTTACACATGAAGACAAAACAAATGCCTTTATTACCTGCAAATGAGTGGACTTAAAAACCCTTTGAAATTAACCACTTGTAAGTTTTGTTTACCCACTCTGACATGCAGATATATACCGTAACATCTCGCGGAGGGTATATTTTTTTCACCTGATGTCACTGGACTTGTCAGCACTGAGTGTGACGGGGTTCAAACTGGTGTCGGCAGGACTTTCCGTGACCTGGGTTTCCCTGCACACACAGCCCAGGAGCAGCCGCTTGCCAGGCACCTCGGAAACCATGACTGTGCTAATGCAGCTCGTCCTCCCCAGCACTCGCTGTCAAGTGGCACAGTTCTCACTGCACATGCTGGTGACACCCCTGCCAAGAGCTGCCAGCGGTCCTGGCACGGCCACGCTTCGTCCCTCTGGCAATTTCCGAGTGATGTTCTTAGATGTTGTGGGGGCACAAGCGATGGGGAGACAAACCTGTATTTTTATTTTTTAATTTAGGAAGCTGATGTACTTCAGAACCCATGACCACCACCTGGAGCCCTGTCTTGCTAAAAGATATTAAGGAGGGAAAAAATGGGAAAAAATGATGCTGAAGTGCTGACTCGGTGCGGCCGAGGGACACGCACAGCCCAGCACCTCACAACGCCCCTGGGCCGGACACCTCCCTCACCATCCTCACAGCTCATTCTTTACGGCTCCTTGTTCGCAGCTTGGCAGCAGTTAAGTTGTTGAGGGGGATTTTTTCCCTGGTGGGTGACACAGCCTCTCAGAGCTGGGAAAAGCAGCGGTGTGATGCCGAGAACACGACGGCTCCTGCGGAGGGGCTCGGCGGCACCGGCCCGAGGCAGGGAAGGAGGGAAGGAGGGAAGGAGGTGGCCCAGCCGCTGCTCCCACAGAATCACTGGTGAATATTCCCACAGAACAGCTGGTGTTGGAAGGCACCTCTGGAGATCACCCAATCCAGCTCCTCTGCCAAGGCAGGGTCACCTGGAGCAGGTGACACAGGAACGCGTCCAGCTGGGGTTTGAATGTCTCCGGAGAGGGAGACTCCACAGCCTCCCCGAGCGCTCGGGCCAGCTCCGGGCCGAGGCGCACCCGGGGTCCGCAGACCCCCCCGCCGGCCTCCCCTGACTCCTCCGTCCTCG
>WAAG01025426.1:10043-21792 GCA_013390105.1 Tichodroma muraria
GGGGGGGCGGAACACCATTTCTGGGGACTCCTCAGGAGAGCCAGGGCTGGGGGAAGGCCAGGACCCCTGGAGAGGGGAAAACAGAGAGAGGCAATACTGGAACTGAGGGACCCCTGACAGCCCAGAGAGGGGCAAAGCTCAGTGAGAGGTAATCTGGGAGAAAGAGAGATCCTGGAGAGGGCTGAACCCAGGGATCCCAGGATCCCCAGCAGCCTTGAAAGTGGGGAACCCTGGAGATGGGGGATCTCCAGTATACACAAGACCCCCCCAGCAGGCCAGACAGGAGGAAAGCAATGTAGAGGCACTAGAGTGGGGCACCCAGGCAGGTGAGGAGGAAGTCTCTGCCCCTTTCCCCCCTCTCCTCTGCTCCATCTCCCAGCCCAGCATCGCCCCCGGCTGCAGGACAATGCCGCTGCAATGTCGTCCTGCTGAGGGTGGATTGGGGGAATGTCCTTCCCCTTCCTTCGCCACGGAGGCAAAACCCATCCCATCCTTCCCCTTCTCTCTCCACCTACCTTCCTTCCTCTCCTTCCCCAGGCACTGAGCTGCAGACAGAGATCAGGGAGGATAAATCCCTGTGTCAGAACTTTATGGAAGAGGCCATTTTGAGTAACTCCACGGCACTCAAATCCAATGGCGAGGAAAAACCCCAGAGATATCCCACAAGGAAAGGCTTTGAATGCAGCCCAGGGAGCTCCAAAGAGGAAATATCCACCCTTTGTCAGGAAGGTGGCCAAAGCCCGGAGCTCTGACCTGGTGATCCTTGAGTGCTTTCACACTGGGGATATGTGCTACAGGTGCTTGGAATGTGGGAAGAGCTTCAGATGAAGCTGCTACCTGATAAGGCACCAGAAGATCCACACAGGGGAAGGGCCCTAGAAGTACTTGGAATGTGGGAAGAGCTTCAGCCAGAGTTCCTGTCTGATCTGCCATCAGATAATTCACACAGGAGAATGGCCCTACACAGGTGTAGGGAATGTATGAAGAGCTTCGGTGACCACTCTAACCTCATCAGCCATGAGCGCCTGCACTCCAGGAAATGGCCCTGGAAGTGTGGGGAGTGCGATAAGAGCTTCAGCTGAAGCTTCCACCTGATTTGTCACTAGAACATCCACACTGGGGAATGGCCCTAGGAGTGTCCTGACGGTGGGAAAAGCTTCACCCGGATCTCTGCCTTGACCTTACACCAACAAATTCACCAGGAAGGAACCCTTGTGAGTGCCTCGAGTGTGGGAAGAGCTTAATCTGCTGCTCCAACTCCATTACCCGTTGGAGGACCAGCATTGGATGAGCCACAGTGAGCCCCATAGGGCAGAGACCTGGTGACCCGTGTTCCTGGCGATCCGTGTTGGGAACTGTACTGGGTTTGTGGGGTCTTGGTTTTCAGGTTTTGGAAATGAGGGTGCTCCAGGGGTGACTTCTTTGAGCAGCTTCCTGAAGCTCTGATCTGATCTCTGTTCTGATCCAGGAGGGTAACCCAGGTTCTGGTTCATGGAGCCCCTGGGACAGATTAGAGTGAAACAACAGTGATTGATCTCTGCTTATAAATATATGTCTTTTGGGTTTATTTTAGAACAATTTGTTTGCCATGTAAAGCAGGTTTGGAACCCTTTTGGTTACCATCTCTAGCAATATAGAAATATTAAAATAACACTTAGGAAAACTTATAAGGGACAAGAAAGTATAAGAATAGAAAGATACACAGTCATCAGCCCTGGATCCAGAACAAAACTTTTGGTTTCGATTGCTACCATGTCCCTGTACTTGGTCTAAGTGATGACGCCAGGCTGGATCTATGGGGAGTTGGGGAAGGCCTGGAAAAACCAAGTTCTGTGGGTTAATACACAGGTTTGGGTGAACACGCAGGAACCTCCCCGGGGGAAGTTTTACACTGTCTGATGTCACACTGTGGATCCTGGGGCACTTTGGGGGACTCTTGATAGTTTATGGCCTCTTCTAAGACGTGGTCCTGTCTCTCCCAGCAGCGCAGTTGAGCCAGGCATGGCCCATGCGAAGGGATGAAAACCTCCAGCCCTTTGTGTGAGTGTCCCATGCCTTCCCCAGGAGACTTTCCTGAGCTGAGCCAGTTGTGTAAGGGAGGGCATTGCCCTGGTCCAAAGCCCTGTCCTATCTGGCAGCATCTGCTTCTGATGGGCCTCTTCCCCGCCCTGGCTCCCAACCCGGCTCATCCCCTCCAGGGCTGAGTGTTCACCCCCTCTGCCCCTGGGCACTTCCTGTGCCCATGGCCAGCAAAGGCCCCTCTGCTTTGGCCAATGGCCAATGGTTTGAGCCATTAACCCAGGATATTTCAGTCCCTCACAGCTCTGCACCCCAAGAGCCGATAGGGATGCGATGGCACCTCAAAACTACTCTATTCCACTGAAATGGCTCAATTTGACCTCAAAACAACTCAATCCCTCCTCAAAATTTTGGGGTATCCCCTGTGCCTAAATTGCTCCCAGTTGTGAATGTTCCTGTCCACAAACCCATTTGTTGCCATCTAAGACGTGACAGTGGGCTTTTCCCCAAAAATGGAACACACCTGTATGGAAGAGGAGACAGATGAGGTGGTGGCCCCCCTCACCCCCTAAGAGCCCCCAGCACCCCATAGCAGGTTGGGGACTCAAGGGACCACCACCCTGGATCCCCCATTCCCACCTCCCTCTGCCCTATGGCCACCACAGCAGTGGGTGCTGGGTGGGGGCCACCCCACTGTGAGCCCCCCAAGGAGGGACAGCAGGGGTTGGGGACACCCCAGCAAGGCTCTGCCTACCCACACCCACCCACCCACCCCAAGCCCCAGGGAACAGCTCAAGAGATCTAGTGATGGGGACATGAAAGGACTCCCAGGGGANCGGGCAGGAGAAGAGTGACAGTGGGGCTGGGGGGGGACACATGACCCCCCCAAAAATCAGCGTGGGGGCAGAGCGGGGGGTCTTGGCTGGGCCTGAGACCACGGGGAGGGGCTGCGTCCGCCGACGGCTCAGGAGCTCTGTGGGCAGAGAAAAGGGGGTGACACCGGGCTGGGGGCCCTGGGGGGAGCACACACACTCGGGGGAGGGGGGACACAACCCCCGGGACTCACCTTCTTGCACAGGTAGAAGCCGAGCCCCAGCGCTGGGAAGACACAGCCCAATACGGAGCCCCCGATCCCCGTCAGCATCTTGCTGCGGGCAGCGTCCGGCGGCATCTCTGGGGGGTCCGCAGGGATCAGGACCCTCCAAAATCTCTCACAGACACCCACGCCCCTCCAAGCACCTTCGCACCCCTTCAGCCTACCCAAGACCCCGTGAGACTTCTTTCCTGTTCCCAACCAACCTCCCTATTACCACCCAAGTCCCCTCCCCATCCCTCCAAGACCCCAAACCCCCTCCCAGTTGACACTGGGATTGTGATACATCCCCCAGTGATCCCCCAAATCTTTTCCCAGTCCCTTCCCAGTCACCCTCAGCCTCACCAACACCATTGCCAGTAGATGGGAGCACACTCAACTTCCCAACCACCCCTGCTTTTACATCCCAAACCTGCTTCCAGCCCCTCTGGCTACATCAGATTCTCTTCCAGTTACACCCAGCACCTTCAGTTCCCTCCCAGTAGCCACAAGGAAACCCCTAACTGCACCCCAGTCTTTCCAGCATCCTCCAAACCTCTTCTCTGCCCTCCCAAGCCATCCAAACCCTTCTTCCAGTTACCCACTGGCACCATCAAACACTTCCCCAATCAATCCCAGCTACTACCAACTCCTCTCCCTATCCCCCCAGTCCCAATCCCCTGATCCCCAATGCTATAGGGGCCGGGCTGTACCCCAGTGCCGGCTCAGGGGGTGCTCCAGGCTGATGTGCTCCACCAGGCAGGTGTATCTGACTCCACACTGGGGAGGGGTTTCCAGCAGCACCAGGAGCTGATGGGTCCAGTCCCCGTTGGGGACCACGGCGGTGGCCACCACGTGCCCCAAGAGCTCCTGCTGGCCCTGAAACCACCTCACCTGGATCTCAGCAGGGTAGAAATCCATCACAGAGCAGAGGAGATGGCTGGCGCCGGGCTGGGAGCTCCAGGGCACCAGCGAGATGGACACGCTGGGGCGCACTGGGAGAGAGTGGGAACACACTGGGACGAGATGCGGGAAAAATGTGAGACAAGGGGGAGGGCTCGGGTAACATTGAGAAGGATTGGGAAGGGACTGGGAGGGCACTGAAAGAGGTGGGAGGGGGTTAGAGAGTGCGAAGAGGGNGGCACTCGGAGAGACTGGGATGGACTGGGAGAGATAGGGAGAGCTCCGAGACACTGCGGGGCGGGAAAGAGGCCACGGGCATGGGCACAAGGAGAGCTGAGAGGTCTGCGGTGATTCCCAGGGAGGTTTTGGGGGGCTCCAGGGTCATTCCCAGGGCAGGGCCGAGGGGACACGCCCCGGCCCACGCTCACCTCTGCGCTCCACGAGGAACGGGGTGGACAACTCGTAGTTGTGCCGGCAGTGCCTAGCCACCGCAGCCCGTCTGTACTCCATCCAGTGCGGGTCGCTGTTCCAGTACCTGGCAACCTTCTCTCCAAAGGAGGTGTCCCCCACAAAGCGCCCCACATCGCTGTCGAAGTGCACATACTGCTTCCGGTTGTAGATGAACCTCTTCACGAACCTCACCCGGCTGGTGCCGTTAATGAAGTGACACTCGGACTTAACCATCTCCTGGAACACCCCTGTGTGTGCAGGACACAGGTCAGGGGGGTGCCCCACCAGCAGCCCCCAGCACCCCACAGCAAGCCAAGAGCTCAGGGAGACACCCCGGATCCCCACTATGCACCCCTTGTGCCCCAGTGCCAACCCCTGTAGGCCTCCTCTTCTCACGGCCCCCCTCCCTCTTTTCCACCCTTCTCCATACTTTCCTCCCTCTTTCCCATAACTCCTCAGTCGCCAGCACCACTCTCCACATCAATTTGAGGGTCTCACTTCCCCCTTTTCCCTCCATGTCCCACCGTTCCCACCCTACCAACAGTTCCCTCCTGCTCACCCGAGAGCTCCACGTCCGCAGCCGAGGAGGCTCCCAGCACCACCAGTGCCACCAGTAGGGCCCCAGCTGCGGCCACACACCCCATGGCCAGCGCCGGGCACACGTCCCCCTCTCCAGATTCCCCTGGCGGGGAGCGCTGGAAGCGAAGGAGGGCTCAGTTGAAGTCCAGGTGGAGAGCGTTGAGCGCTGCGGATCCGCCTGGCAACTGGGGCTGCCGCAGGCTCTGATTAGCTCAATTTTGTTTGTACCTCTCTGATTGGCTGAGGAGAAGCACAGGTGTTGAAAGAAGGATCGGGACAGATCCAGCCCCCGAACACCAGCACGGGCACAACAGACCCAGCCTGGGCACAGGGAGTGAATCTATTACCAACCAAATCACAGGAACACAAGTAGAAGGGAGAGAAATCTCTCCAACACCTTCCCCTCACTGAACGGAGATCACCCAGAACAGGGGTCACCAGGGCTCTGCCCTGGGGTCACCATGGGGAAGGGGGCTAGAGAAGCACACAAGGGACACCCTCGGGACATTTATAGGGCCTCTCCCCAGTGTGGATCTTGTGGTCCTTGATGTGGTGGGAGTTCTTCCTGAAGCTCTGATTGATTTCCAAGAACTCGTAAGGCTGTTCCCCGGGATGGATCCTATGAGGGGTCACCAGCACAGACTTCCATATGAAGGTCTTCCCACATTTCAAGCACCAGCAGGGATGTTCCTTGGTTTGGATCTCCTGCTGCCGGATTAGGTGGGAGCTCCAGCTGAAGCACATTCAACATTCCAAGCACTTGTAGGGTGTCTCAGTTTGAGAGATGATTTAAAAGAGGACACTGGAGAGAGTATCATCTCTTCTACAGGGTTCCAACAATCCCTTTCCCCAACAGGAAATGAATATTAATAGATGAAAGTGAAAAAAAAAAACAACTCCAACGGTTTATTAACAAGCAGAATGCCCACAAGGCAAGAAAAAAAAAAAAGGTAAATAACTGCTAGATATTAAATTGTCAGACCTTACCCCTCACACACTCCCTGGGACAGAAGACTCAAAATGCCAGAGAAATCCCCACTCACAACACACGGTACAGGTGGCACCAGCTTCTCCCCCAGGGCAAAAACCAGACAGGGGCTATCCCGAAGGAGAAAAAAGCCAGGGCCTCTCACCCGGCGTTGAACTCTTCCCCAGCCGGGCTCCGCGGGCACGGTCCCGGCCGGCTAAGCAGCGGGGCTGAAGCCTCGGGGCGTTTTCTCGCCCGGCTCGGCCCGGCTCGCAGCGGCTTTGGGCTGCAGCGGCGCCGCTTCGCTCCTGCCCGCAGAGCCCCCGCGCTGCGACAAAGCAGCTGCTCCGTTCGCCTCCAGGCACGCCGCGGCTCGCCGCTGCAGCCCCTCCAAACCAAGGAGAGGGAAAGAATCCTTTGTTCGCCTGGGCCAAAAAAGCTTCTCAGCCAAACAGAAAACCACGGTGCGCAGAGAGAGCCGCGGAAAACTCAAGCAGCGAGGCTTCAAAGCGCCCGCGCAGTGAACAAGGAGCGTCTCCCCGTCCCGGCCCCACACGCCCCGGCCAGGGCTCCCGGGGCTTAAAGACACAATTACCATTCTTTGGGCACAAAGCAGAGGATCATGGAATGCACCATCACAGCAACTCACTGCAAGAGACTTGTATATACAACCATCCCATGTAGCTAGCTCTCGATCACAGCGTGTGCTGAACTCTGGATGCAGCAATGTGCCCGGGACAGGAGTGGAGAGGCTGAACCAACACCAGGGCAGATGTGAAATGCACGGACAGAGCAAACCCTCCAAAGGCTTTAACCTGATTCCCAGCTGTTCCATGTTTCAAGGGCTTTGACTGCTGGATTTGAAAGAACTGAGATCTCACCGGGAAAAGCAGAGCAGTCTGGAACCAGACACTGCTGTTGGAGTCAAAGTCTGCACTTGTCACATCTCAGATCTGAAAATATATTGAATATTAGAAAATGCCCACAAACGTTTCCTAGCCCATCCCTCCTCACACATAACAAAATGCGATTTACCTTTTAAAAGGTAAAAAAATCTAAAATGAACATTAAAAATGTTCCCTCATAAAAAGTCACATTGAGAAAATACAGAATAGTGCAGCATGTCTAACTTCTGCTGTAATTTCTCAGGTATTTGGCTCAGTGTCAGCTCAGAGCCAGGCTCTGTCTCCCAGGTGCCCAAGTCCCCGGGCCAGCTCTGAGCAGCCTCTCCCGGCTCTCCAGCCCGGCTTTCCCGCGGCTCTGCCCCGGGCAGGCACTCGGTGTTTCCGTGGTGCCGCTGCCCTGCTCAGCTCCCCGTGCCCTGCAAAGGCGCCAAGGCTGCGCTCGGTGCCCCTGGGTGCCCCTGAGCGAGGCAGTGACGAGCCCCGGTGCCCGGGCAGAGCCCTGAGGGACACCCCTCGTCCCCGGCCTCCCGCGGGACACGGAGCCGCTGCCCACAAGGCCCTGGCACGGCCGGCCGGCCAATTCCTGCTGCCCGGAGCAGCCCGGGCTGCAGCCCCAGGGCTCTGAAGGGCGGGGCTGCGGCTGGCGGCTACGACCGTGGCCAAAGCCTCCCAGGGATCTGGGCACGGCAGGGGCAACAAGGCCACAGGCCCGGGGCTGCTCCGTGCCGCTTCCAGCCTGTCCCGCTGCTCTTGGGTGCCGGGTGTGGCCCTTTGTGACACGGGCCCATGTCAGCGCCACGGGGATGCGGGACATGGCAGTTGTGTCATGGATGAGAGTGTTTGAGATGACTTAAAAATCAGTGGCACGGGCAAAAGTCAGATTTCATATTAAACGACAAAGCACAAGAAGTTTGTTGGCAAGATTCACTCTACTGCCTACAGGACAGCTAAGGCACAACAAGGGAAAACAAGAAACAACAAAACCAAACAAAATCCAGGCAACTAAAACAGAAATGAACTGAGAACTCTCTGGGGAGGTGGGGGGTGTTGTGTTTAGGTGCATGGGACAAAAGACAGTGCGGGCAAGGATTAAAAGGAACTCAGCCTTAAAGCTTAACAACACTGAGCAGCACTTTAACTTCTGCCTTAATTTATAACTTAACTTATACCTTAGGCCTAGCAATTCGGCAGAGGAATAACACTTAACAGCATTTAACCTAACTTACAGCTATAACTTCCAAGTTCTATTTAGCAACTTAACAGAAAAACAACACTTAGCAATACTTAATTTAGATTATAACTTATATTTAACAACTTAGCAAAAGAACAACACTTAGCAGCATTTAAGTAAGTCATGACTATAACTGAACCTTGCTTACAGGCCTAACTTGGATATCCAAGGTACTTCCACATCTAAGAAAGCAGTATTTCTCCCAGATTTGCTGTAGCATATGCTCAGGGACACTTACACAGACAGAAACAGTCAGTGCAAGCAAGGTACCTGTTAAAAATTCCCCTCAGAGGTCGGTGAAATCCTCACTTCAGATGCTTTTGCATCTCCTGCTGGGTGAAGGATCGGTCCTTGAGGAGTGAGGGGGTGGGGCCAGGACACGTAGTCCCTCCAGGCACAGCAGACTCGAGGGTTTGCTGGCTCTGAGAGGCCCCTCAGAGGGACATTGCTGGTCACAGCCCGCTGTGGCCCAGGAGAGCTGGAAGGGTCTCCCTTTGGATTTCTGTTGACAGGATCACAAGAGGGAGAGTGGGCTTCAGTCATAACCATGTTCCATCCCGGCCAGTTTGGGTTGGCACCTTCTCTAAAAGTGTGAGAACAGGAATGTTGTGCCATTCAGGCAAGAGGAATATTTTTCAAGGCTGCTCATAAGGAAAGCAGGAGCAGTTTATAAATTCCTGGCAGCAGACAGTATTTCTGATAAGCTTGGAGAAAGCTGGGCCCAGGTGCTGTTTCCAAGGACAAGACCTGACAAGCATTTCTCAGATCACACTGCAGCCTGGAAAGCAGGAGGGGGAATGCACCAGCACACTGGGATCTCAGGGGTGCCTATGGCATAGGGTTACATTGGTGTCTTGGGTTGATTTTACGATGACACTCTATTCCATAATTGTCTGCTTTATGCCCAGAAAGGCTGCTGTATCTTGAAGATGAACCAGTGAGGTGGGGCTGGAGCCTGAGTACCCTGGGCAGGCTCTGTTCAAACTTGCTCTCCCAGGTGCTCCAAGTGGTGTGGGCCAGGATGCTGCATCATTCCTTTTGTTGGATAAGTTTTGCTAGCTTGAAGCAAGTTTGGGGTTTTTTTCTCCCTTCCTCTAGCCTGGAGGCTGTATCAAGAATCCTCTCAGCAGCTTTTTGTGACTTTTGTTTTCCTTGAACTATTTTGGCTTGGCTTGTTTCTCCTTTGGGCCTGTTAGGGGGGCCAGCAGGGAGCCATCCCAAACCCAAAACCTCGGAGAAGCTGAACCAACATGAGAAAGTACACTAAACCCCACCAGATTTGCCTGCTGAAAGGAAGAAACTAACACCAGAAAGGTTCCCATTTATTCCACCCGCGTCGCTACACAAACTCCTATTCCTCTCCTTCCCTGAGACAAAGAAGGGCAGCCACCATCTTTGCCTCTTGGCCATATGGCAAGGTGAGGGTGGGATGTAAGGTTCAGGTATTTTTCCTGTGCTTTTCAGGTATCTTGCTTGTTAATAAACATTTTTACTCTTTTTTAATTTTCACCCACTGGTATCTATATCTCTCATTGTCAGAAGAAAAGGGAGTTATTAAAGTCCTTTCTCTTTAGAAGAAAGATTCTAAGTTTCTAGAATTTCTAGTTTCTTAAATTCTGATTATAAATTCTAGTGTGTTTTCTCCTAAAATTTTTCTTGAAACTGAGATAGCTGGCCCAACACCAGGCACCCACCAAAACCACTCTGTCCCTGCGTGCTGCAGCTGGACAGGGAGAGGAAATTTAAACAATGGCTCCTGGGTTGGGATAAGGACTGGGAGAGATCCCTCATCACACAGCAACACAGACCCAGCCTGGGCATGGGATTGAATTTATTACCTACCAAATCACAATAGCACAAGGAGAAGGGAAAGAAATCTCTGCAACATCTTACCTCTACCCAACAGTGGTCACCCTGAATGGGGGTCACCAGGGCTCTGCCCAACAAGGTCACTGGAGATCATCCAACACAAATCCTCCCATGGCGGATGGAGTTGGAACAGAACACAAAGCTCTTCCCCCACTCAGGATGCTCACAGGATTTCCTTTACCAGTGGGTCCGTTGGTATTGAGTCAAGTGAGAGCTCTGTGAGAAGCTCTTCCCACACTCAGGACACTCGTAGGGCCTCTCTCCGGTGTGGATGCTCTGATGCCTGTCTCTGAGGCAGGAGTTGCAGTTAACCCTGTTCCCACATTCCATGCACTTCTAGGGCTGTTCTCTGGTGTGGATCATCTGGTGGCAGATGAGGTTGGAGCTCTGGCTGAAGCTCTTCCCACATTCCCCGCACTGATAAGGTTGGATTACAGTGTGGATCTTGTAGAGCTCAATGAGGTCAGAGCACTCTCTGAAGCTCTTCCCCCATTCCAAGCACTTGTGCAGCTTCTCCACAGCCTGAAGCTTCTCCACCAGCTCTGAGCTCCAGCTGGATCTTTGGCCACCTTTCNCCACATTCCCCGCACTGATAAGGTTGGATTACAGTGTGGATCTTGTAGAGCTCAATGAGGTCAGAGCACTCTCTGAAGCTCTTCCCCCATTCCAAGCACTTGTGCAGCTTCTCCACAGCCTGAAGCTTCTCCACCAGCTCTGAGCTCCAGCTGGATCTTTGGCCACCTTTCCGACACAGGGAGATTCGTTCCTCCTCACAGCTCACTTGGCTGGGTTTGCATCCCCTCCTTGTGGGGAATCTCAGGGACTTTTCGTTCTTCTCCATCTACACAAGGCTTGGGAATGACAAATCCTGGTTTTGGGGGAAAAACAATGGGTGAGCGCCCTGGGTTTGGGGTTCCTCATTCCCAAATCCAACTCAGGAAGTCACTGTGTCTTTTGTGTCAGTAAAACTCTTCAAACCACCAAGGGTTAGCCCAAAAACCCCTCCTCTGGTTCTGGAAGAACCAGAGAACTTCCCCCTCTCTGATATCCACACTTTGGTTTTTTGCAGGTCTCACTTCCCTGGGCTGATGGGGGTCCCATGCCTCCTGGGCTCGTGCAGTTGCTCTTCTCGATGATCCACCTTAGAGGTGATCCGAGGATCCTACATCCCCCTACCGAGCCCTGGGACTCTGCCAGCAGCAACCACCTGCCCCACACCCCCCAAAAACCCCAACTGGTCAAGGATCCCCCATTATCCACCCAAGGGGTATTTGCAGCTCAGCTTTGGAGTCACTCCCCACTGCCCCCCAATAAAAGGGTGCACTAGTTTGAAAGCAAACCAAGTCAGAACTACAATTCAATAGGAAGATTAAAGGCAGAAAACAATGACTTTAACTGATGGAGACAGGATAGAACTTGACACACTGTTGGTCAGGGTGATGGTAGCTGTCTGATTAAATGGTGGCTGCATTTCTGTTGGAGTGATGGATGTGGTTCTGTCGAAATAGTGATCCTGTAGAATGGTCCGGTATTCCTCTGAAGGTCCAGTGGTGATTACAGAACTTTTGTCCTCTGGGAATCCAGTAGGTAAAGTTGCCCTAAGTGTTCCAAACCTCAGATAATATCCAGGTAGGAATGTTTGGTTCCTTCCCCTTTCACAGAGCATTTCACAACAGGATGATGTAATTTTATGAGTCATGCAGTGAGACTTGATGGCCCATTAGTTGAAGAAAGCCCCTGGAGGGAATTACCAG
>WAAG01025428.1:325-14492 GCA_013390105.1 Tichodroma muraria
TTGTGAGAGGATTTGGTGTAGTCTTGTAAACCAATTCTGAATTCAAGGGAGGATATTATCAAGGTAGTAAATATATTTATTTATATGGAAAAATTAATCCTAATAAGCAGCTGCTTACGCTAGAAATGTCATCTATGACTTTCTTCCATCCTGGTATAACTGCAATGCTGATCTTCATTTGATAACTAATATGTACAGAGTCACCCTTTTGTCAAATACCTGGATATACTCAGTAGGGAAATCTCCCTGGAACTTTTAACTGATTGCTGCAGAAACAAGAGGCTTTTAATCCTACAATCTCCATCCTGTAAAATTCAGGATAGCCGATCTGGGTACCAGCTGCCTCTTTTCAATGAGACAACCATTTGGGATACAATTTTCTGTAGTTCTATACAACTGCCAATTATTTACTGCCACAATGGGCCATTAGAGACCCATCAGTCAGTGATTCATGTCTGCTAGTTATTTTAAAAATCTAAAAATACAAAAAAAATGGGATTAAAAAATAAATAAAAACTTTCCTAATCTGTTTACAGAAAAAAGAAAAAGCTTTGGTAAAAAGATGCACTGAAATTTCCTTGAAGTTACATAAAGATGGAACAAAGGACTGTGACTTGACTAAAACCAATACTGCAATATAGCCAAAGAAAACATTTTTTAGTCAGGAGTGAGATATTTTAGTAGTGGAGGGACTGAAAAAAAAGTTTATGAATTTTATAAATTGTCAGTAATCATTTCAGGTTGTGGCAGTACATGTGGCTGTAATGTATGTATGTATATAAGTAAGTATACAAACAGTTGGTTTCCCCTGTCCCCAGCAGGCCTGATCCAAATCATTACCCAATTGTCTCTGATAGTGTTGCCAGTTCTGTCTATGTAGAGCCATCAGAGGACATTAGGAAATCTGATATTTTACATAAGCATTTCTCAAGATATTTTTATCTCATTTACTGCCACCTCAGAGAAATTCAGCTGTTCACATCTCCTGCTTATGAGCTTCAACACAAAGCTGTACTGACCCAAATATATGGGTAATGTACCTAAAAAAAAGTAGCTCAAGTATCACCTTTTCCAATTCTCATCTCTTCCATGAAGCTCAAGGGAAACCCTTGGAAACACTGATATCCCAAGCTTTGAAAAGATCATTTGAATAAAGTTGGTACCATGCACCCCCTGACACATAATGAAAAGCAGATTACCTCCCCAAACAGCTACCCACTATTTATTTTTAATCATTAGCAAATAAGAGCTCAAAGAAAGCTCCTCATTAGGCATGAACTAGTTAGGGATATTTTTCCTCTTGTTCTTAAAAGAGTAGGTGGTTATCATCCTGACTGCCTTAGAAATAAAAATAAAGAAATAAAAATAAAAAAAGTAGAACCCCAAATCTCAGAATTGGAATAAGTATATTTAATCAACCTTTCTACTGGACCAGATCCAATAATTTATAGGTCCTTTTTCGTAGTCAGTAAATTGATTTTAAAACTTCTACTCTAGAGTGATAACAAATCAATCTTTTAAGAATAGATTTTTA
Organism: Tichodroma muraria; assembly: GCA_013390105.1. Taxonomy (NCBI): domain Eukaryota; kingdom Metazoa; phylum Chordata; class Aves; order Passeriformes; family Sittidae; genus Tichodroma; species Tichodroma muraria. Next base: position 1,860 of record WAAG01025428.1, read on the forward strand.
TTGCATTTGAGCCAGATCGAGGTAAAAATAGAGATTGTAGTTATAATGAGAATTCTAGTACTTTCTGAATGGACTAATCTGTATGACTTGCTGATAAAAAATGATAAATAGAGATGCCAGTTTGCAGTAGATGCCATATGTAAATTTTTGTCTTACATAACATGCTCAAACTAAAGGGAAAAAAGATCACAGTTTAAAGACTGTTTTAGGACAGTCTTATCTGGTATCTATGGAAGTGAGGGAACATTTCTCCTTCATTTCTTTACACGGCTGTGCAAACCTATCTACAAAGTGATAGGCTTTCACAGGGATCTAAAATAGATAATCTTTTTTTTGTGGCTAAAATTTTTGTGGAATTTAAAGAGCACCTCTGTCATATATTATTTATTCGGGAGCTAAGATGTGTTTAAATAGTTGCGTTTTGTGAAATGCCATATATTATGAATATAATATGTAATCACTATATTTTTATCTTCACATATCTATGAAATAACAACATTCTTTGTTCATTTGATGGGATTATTTAATATTGAGAATAAAAAGTCATCAACTACTATGCAGTTCTTAGTTTTTCGAAATAGACTCGTCTAAACTCTCAGGTAAAATTTGTTTTGTAAAGTAGATTTGGGAATATGAAATCTTCATGCAGCTCAGAAGGGATCCAAAAATCTTTATGAAATCATTTTTACTGGAGAAATGATTTAGAATGCTCAGCTGTGAGGGTGGTTCAGTTATCTGAAAAGTCACTTTTCCTTCTGATAGCATTAATTGCTTGAGGGCTGTGATAGATAGGGAAAAGTCTGATTGTTAAAATTTAACTGCAAGAGAGCAGGAACATTACATCTGCCAAGGAGCTAATGAGTAGCTGAATGATCAGAAAAGGCAGCACTGACATTCGTGCAATAAAACCAGAAGAGATGAAGTCAAATTATGAATCCTTCAGAGTAAATATCTTATTTTCCCCAATGTATTAGAGCTAGCAATTAAACAACTGGTATTTCCAATATTAGATTTTATCTTTGACCATATGGTACAGCTTACAGAAGTAATTTGGGCAGAACCCGATGTGGGTTTTTTATGTGCTTGCTAAGTTTTTTCTTGGTACAAGCAGATGCCAACATTAGAAACATATCACTGGGTGCTATTAGAGTAGGTACATTAGCTAGACATTAAAAAGATGAGCCGGTCTATATTTTCCTGAATGAATAAATATGCAATTCAAACTGCTTTAAATTCATAGGTCTAAGCCACTGGCCTTTATGTACGATACTGATAAAGGACATTTGTCTGAGCCTGTAGTTTTACCCAAAACTTCTCATACGATCTGAACAGTGGAAACCTGCTGACTGTGTGATTTGTGGGTGGATGAACAACAGCTCAGGAGGAAAAACAAGAGGCTGCTTTCAGAGTGGACATTTCAGCATCAGCACTGCCTGAGACACACTGCTGTGTAATGCTGGCAGAAGTATGAATAAGTAGTTGCACAGGATGATGCTAAAAGAGGATCTATAGTTGGATCAGTAAAAAATTTTATTGAAGTTTGTTTCAAGATAACATGACTTTCGCTACCGTATAACTAGCAATTACCAGTTTCTCAAAAAAAACAAAGCAAATAAGATGTTGTATTTCATAGGCTGGAAATGTTTGCAGCACTTTCTTTGATGCTGCTGTATGCAGTAGTGCTCACTCCTGATCACAGGTAGATTAGCTCAGAATAGCTGATGTGGCCACTGCCCTCGCTGCCTCTCCCAGACTCCCCCCATCCCTCCAGCAGATCTAAATACAGTGTCATGAATGAGTCCAGATTCAGAGCTGCAAAATTCAACAGGAGTCATTCCTTTCTCTTCAGAGAAACTGAACTTGTGCTTTGGGTTTCTGTGCTAACCCCCTAGGAAGGACTTGGGAAAGTGCCTCCCTGTGTCCCTGGCTCCTGTTGCTTACCAAACACAGTCCATCAAACCCCCAGCATCAGCAGCTACAGAAATCAGCTCTTTAGGCAATGACTGTGGGGAAGCAGGGACAGCCTCTCTTACAGCGCTCCAAACCTTAATGTCACCAAGCTTTCTTCTGTGCTCAGCTCCATGCTGGCTGCACATCCACCTGTACACTGCTGGGAGCAGCAGGAAGGAGCAGCCAGCGAGCAGGCACACTGCTGCAGAGCTGGAGGGCAGCAGGAGGGGCTGGCTGCTAATTCCTTGCTGCTGGACCAGTGATGAGTGCTGTTTTACCCCCACAGTTAAGGTGCCAGCTGAGCATGGATAACTGCAGCAGTAATGATTAGTTTTGCAGTAGCATCCAGTGTTCAGCTGACATTGTTCTTATGTGACAGGAAATGTATAAAACCTGGGAGGCAAAGATCTTGGTTACTTTCACTGGCTGCCATTTTGCAATCCCTTGTTATGACAGCTTGCAAAACATCCCTTTCTTTGGTACATGGTATTAGAGAGTTATAAACTATATTCAGTGTTATTTTGTTATGGTATTTCTAGTAGGTAGATTTAGGATATAAAGGGATAATTGTTTGAGACAGTTTTAGCATACACTGCTCGTTTAAAATCTAAATGAAAGATACAATTTTCCATCAAACAAAAAACATCAACGATAATGTAGAAAATATTTCCCTTTTATTACAAGCTAAACGATCTAATCTGTGTATAAGCCAAGAAATTTTATGGCTGTTTCTCTTCATGCAGGTCATAAATGTCCTGTTTATATGAGCAGATTATGGAGGTATTTATGTAAAAATGGCATCAAAAGCTTTAAAAAAGACACTGAAAATCTGAAATTTTTACAAATATATTACATTTGTAAAATCCGAGTGTATTAAAAATCTGTCTTGATTCCCATTGAAAATAAAAAAGTTATATTGGGAAAACCAGAGAAAATTAGTAAACTCTGACTCAAAAGTATTATCCACACAAACTAACAAGAAACAAAAGGTTATCTTACATCAGCCAATGTGTAAAGATATCCATTTGCATGCCCGTAGCAAATTTAAAGTACTTTCAATTGGCAGGTTCTATGTAATTGAAAGCCAAGGTAACTGAAATTACCTAACATTTTCTGTAGGCTAAGGCAGCCTTTAGCTGAGTCTGAGTTAAGGGCAATGGTTCCTTAGGAGAGTCAGGTAATTCTACAATCTAATTTCTATTTCTAAAATTAGATTCCCTGAATACTCCTTTTTGGAGTGCACAGATGATATGTGTATCCCTTTGCAGGTGTATTTTTTGTTACCTTTTTTGTTTCTGATCTTTAAGTCTGTATTCTTTACTCAGAATACTCAGTCCTAAGAGCTGAAAGCACTTTATTTTTCCAGTTTGCTTTCTCTTTCCAGCTGCATTTCATTACTATCTCCTATGCCAAAAATGTTTACTGCTCTATTGCATTCTCAAACAAAGGTCTCAAGACTTTTTCAGCATCTTGTATGGTTAGCTTGCTTCTCGAGAGAACTAGGATACACATACAAGTTACCAATGACAGGAGATCTGTGCAAGTGCACAGAATTTACCAGGAAAATTGGGCATAGAATTCCTTTTTACACATGGGAACCAGAATTAGCTACATTCAGCCTAGCAACACAGAAATGGTGATTCAGACAAGCTATATTCTTTGTTAATTTCCATGAAGGCAACATTTTCCAAACAACTTCTTTTCTAACAATTGTAAAAAGAGGGTAAACATCATATACCTATGTTAATTGAAAAACATGTCTACTCCCCAATTCACAAGTTTGCATTAGGATAAAGAGTATCAGGTGAATTGAGCTAAAGGAAGAGTGCAATTGGCTCTAGCTGGTCCTGGTTTGAGCAACGGGGTTAATCTAGGCCATCTCCCTTCCATCATCAACAATTTCGTAATTCTTTTAATCTGTGTGTCTCTTAATCTGTGTGTCTGTAATTATCTTAATCTGATAGTGAAATATCTGCCCTGCCATTTTGGTTCTGAAATGCTTCTGAAAGGTGCCAGCTGACAGTAGCTCTTAAGCAGAGACTTACAGTTAGGCTTATTAGCACTTAATATTTTCATGTAGCCATGGTTATCCTAACTAATCAAGCAGCTTGGGCTCTTCAAAACAACGCTGCACTTTTCAGCAGTGATAGTGAAAAAATCCTAGAAAGAACTGCACTGCAGAAAACATTTGTTTTGCCGTTGGGGACAAGCTAGCAAAAGAAATGCAGTGGGTTGATGCTGTCTGGATTCCAGGGACTCTCCAAAGCTGCTCCAGCACTCCCCTTCTCAGTTGGGCAGGGGAGAAGAAACATAATGAAAGGCTCAGAGGTTCTCTCCCTCATAAGTGTAGGGAGAGAACACTCATCAGTTGCTTTCAGAGGTAGAAAAAACTCAGCTTGGGGAATTTATTTTAATTCATTGCCAATCAAATCAGAGTAGGATACTGAGAGATAAAACCAAAACTTTAAAACACTTTCCTCCCACCCCTCCCTTCTTCCCAGGCTTAACTTTATTTTCATGTTCTCTACCTCCTCCCCACCCAGACAAACAGGAGGATAGGAATGGAGTTTATGGACAGTTCATCACACATTGCCTCTGACGGTGCTTCCTCTACAGAGGAACTCTTCACACTCTTCTCCAGCATGGGCTCCTTCCCACAGGCAACAGTCCTCCATGAACTTCTCCAATGTGAACTTCCCATGTGAGCAGTTGCTTCACAAACTGCTCCAGCTGGGAACCTTTGATGTGGGTCAGTCATTCAGGAACAGACTGTGTAGTGTGTCCTTGCCAGCAAACTTGCTCCAGCATGGGCTCCTCTACATGGGGCCACACAACCTGCCTGGAGCCTGGTAAAGGACAAGGGTCACAGCCTCTTTGGGCACAGACACCTGCTCCAGTGTGGGGTCCTCCATGGGCTGCATGTGGATCTCTCTTCCACCATGGATGTCCATGGGCTGCAGGGACTACTGGTTCTCTGACCTCAACCTTCTCAGCATATGCAGGCAATGTTGAAAATAGACCCAAACTGAAACAGAAAAACAGAGGCATAATTTTCCTGATTCAGTTCATTCTACAGGGGTTATGCATTCTCCTCCCTTTTGGTTTTTCTGAGTTCCTTCACAACCTTCACAAGTTTGGGCTAGAGGAAATAGAAGAATGGTTTCTAGTGTTATTTCTTGGAGATAAAGCTTATATCTAAAATGTGAAATGGATGAAAATGGTGAACTTAAAAGCATTGATTGATGGTTTTAAGCATGGAGCAGGTTAGGTGCTCATTTCAATTTAGAATTTCATACTAATTTCATACTATAATGTTTGAGGCATATTAGTGCTGTATCAAAGCACAACACTCTCACCTTGATATTCATGTCATCACTTGGGAGATGACTGAGCTGAAAGCCCTTTAAAATGGTATAGCTGAAGCTGGATTTCACGATACAGCTCTGAGGAGTTCGCAAGGCAGGAGTCACACAAAAAGCCTTCCTTGCTGAGCCAAACAGGATCTCACACTGACCAGCATGGAGATTCTCCCCAGCCATTCCCACACCACCTGCTCAAAGCTGGTTCCCATAAAAGCTTCACTGAATGGCTGGTACCTAATCTCCTTCAACAGAAGTCAGTAGAAACTTCATATCTGGAGCTTTGATAATCAGTCCAAGACATTCACAATGCAAACCCCAAACCAGAAACTTGATCTATGTGCAACTTCTTTCAGGCAGTAGATGACCCTAGCTACTGTCATCTAGAGCAGTGTATAAAACTAAATATGTTTTCCACTGAAACTAACAGAAATACTCAAAAATCCCTGCAATATCTTTTCAAGCTTAATGAGATTTCACTATGCACTTTCTTTTAACATTTCTTTCCTTTGAAGAACAAAGTTATAAGACAATGGTTTAATGCACTGTACATATTTACATGCAATATAACTCCAGTACTGTAAGCTATCTTGTTCTGCTTCATCTATATTTTTTCCACAACGCAACAGTATTCAGAACCCCTATCTACATATTTCCATCAGACCATTGTTTGTAAAGTAAGTCACAAACATGTAAAATTTTTATCCATTTTGAAACAAAACCAGGGATATTTTTAACTAATTTTCCATTTTTTTTAACAAGATTTCCGTAACTTCATTGACAAACCAGGTGGCTGCACAAACAAGTGAGAAACTTACTTTTGCTTTAACAGTCAATGAAATCTGGCCTTACTCTCATTTTTTTATTAAATCTAGTGCTGGCAAAGATAGAGTATTACTGAATTAAAACACAGGTGGACAATTTAAACATGGTACTCAGTATATCTATACTGGAATAGGTCTTATTCTGTACACTTTAGGAAGAGAATCAAGCTGGTAATACTTATTCCACATGCTTACTCCTAAGGGTTTAGGACAGAGTGATCACTGCAGCATAGATTAGACAAACCAGCCACATTTGAACTGGTGTTCAAAGAATAGAAGTAGCTCAGTGCAAACTCAGCTGTCCTGTTTCTCCAACATATTTTTCAGCTTATATTTATCTATATTCTACCATGTCTGTATCAATACAAATACTAGTGTTAAACTGTTTAAGGTTAGTGATAAGTATATGCTCAATTATGTGTGACAGAATAAATAGTAGGGATAAGACTTCTCTAGTTTAAGTGAAATAGGACTAACTGTAGTGCAGACATAGAAACAGCACCACTGGATTCCTCATCTAGAACCACACAGGACTGCTAGGGCAGAGGTTTTAACTTAAACAAAGAATGAAAGATTAATTAATGTGCTTTGCATTCAGGATAACTCAGTATTTAAACCCATGTTCTGAAATAATTTTATACTTCAATTTCCCAGATGGAACAAAGGCCATACAAGTGAAATATATGCTAACACACAGGTAGAACAAAACATCTGTGGCAAAATGTTGGGCAAGGAAAATTAAACAAGTCCATTTGTATTATGCCACAGGGAATAAACATTGACATAGGATTGCAGGAAAAGAAAAGGATGTTTGTAACAGTGAAATATAATTGCTTCCCTAAGATGAAATTCTGCTTTTGTTTGCAAAAGTCAGGTGGGATTCTCCTTCATATAAATGAGAACAAACGATTTGATAAAGAGCATTTTGTCTTCATTCCTAACGCATCTCAGGTGAGCCCTGCTTTTGCCAAGTACATAATTTGTCACCACAAATCTGTGGATATTCTGATTTCCTTGGGTGATGAGCAGTGTTCTGGATGAATGTATTCATATGAATATGCTAGTGTAATACATCATAAGAGTACGCACTGGTAAGATTTATTATTCAGAGAGCAACACTGGCCAGCAGATCAGTGGGGAATATAGTATATTTTATTTGCGCTAACTTTAAAACTTGACAAGGAAACAGAATATTTTTCTGTTTTTGTACACATACAAAGATGTGTAAAATAAGCTGGAAGTTCTGCTAAGTTTTGTCAAACTCTGGGAAAAGTTTTGCCAACCTCTGGGAAAAGTTTTGCATTATTTCTGATTGTTAGGAAAGTATATGAGAAGAGGTAAACTATAAAGTGTTATGGTAATCCAAATCTAAGCAAATGGATATTAATTCATAAAGTATGATGAACATGGCAACCCATTCTATTTGCAGCAGTGATATAGTGAGATAAAAGTAGAAAAGGAAAAATACTATGATTTAAAAATAATAGAACCCTTTTGTGTTTTGGCAGATTAATTTAAATGTCTTACATTGGGACTATATTTCAGATTTGATAGAATAGATATATTGCTATGAGCAAAGACAATCTACACGAGTTAAATTTCTTTCAATACAGATGGGCACAAGTGCCCTATTTTTGAGAGAAAACTTGCTGACTTCACTTTACACTTAATGTGATAGTCCAGAAAATTTGGTTAGGTGAAGCCATCCTAATTTTAGACTGTGGGCATTTATAATAGTATCTAAATAGTGATTAAAATAAAACAGGGGTGTAAATAAGGCAAAGAATTGAAAAAGGGAGTGAAAACCTGAGAAGAATATTACAAAGTCATTTTCCTTGGGTGTAGATGCCTGAGTACATGCACCTTTATCACACAGTGCTATTCAGAAAACAGGGAGCACATAAAACAATTTCTAGTTTTATCTCTAGAGTGCCCTCTATCTCCCTAGTCTGCTGACCCCTGCTACTCATTTGAGCTAAAGGTTCTTCTCTGTAACCAAATGAAGAGCAATGAAAAAGTGACAAGAAGCACTGCTTGTAAACATTTGTCATGAATGGAGAAAAACAAGCACAGGAATTGAAATACTGCTACGGTCTGAGCTGTTACAAGCTGAGTCTTTCACCAGAGACACTGTTTGAGCATGTTCTAGCTTACAGCCAGAATATAAAGCTTCTGAGATCCGAGTTTCCACAAATACCATATTGCAGTCACTGTTAGCTTTCCCTTCTTAATTAGAGGTGAGGAGGATATAACTGATGAGGAGAGTATCACTACTTGCAAAAAAACCCAAACTTGTCTTCATCTTTCACTGATCTCTACTGCCAAATCTGTCAGAGCACTCTTCCGAAGACCTTCACAGATTTCTATGTGCTGCCTTTCAAGTGACAGACCTGGAATCCCCACGTCTTGGTAATGCAATGCCATATTTCAATAAATCTCTGTGCTGCACTAGGGAGCAAGGAGCGTTCATCAGTAAACACAATGTCTTGGAGCCTTTCTGGCAATTCCCTTAGGGAGCGCATAGCACAGAAATCAACATCAGAACAGAGCAGAGCTTTTGTGTCAAAGGCAATGCAGTACTCACAGGAATGGATTCAAAACAAGACATATTCCTCACATTTGACAAGATGTACATTTGGCCTTCATCTCACTCCTGTTTATGTCAGTAATGTGTGTTTAAAAATCCTCCTGCAGGCATGGACAAAGATCTAACAGACAAAGTCAAAGGCAAAACTTAACACATGAAGAAATTAATCCAAGGTTCATTAATTCTAAAAGCAAAACCAGAACTCCAAGAATGGAAAATATGGATAAAACCCTCCAATTTCATCATGTTATTGCACTGCACAAAGGTTTGCCTTTAGACCTGTGTCAGACATTTCACAGAGCTCTGCTTTCTTCTGGGAGAACTTACACTCTACGATTTCCTAGCCAACAGTTAAGTTATCTTCTACTTGTTTTAGCAAAGCTGTGATATCCATAGCATGTCAAAAGAAATGAGCAATATATAGGAGGACATGAAAATATTTCTTTAACAGATGATTATTTCTTTTGAATTCTGAAAAGAATATAGGGAATTGAAATATTTTTCTTTTGAAATTTAGAGAACTCACCTTTTAGTACTTCATTAATGCTTTGCTTTTATTAATTATAAGTTTATAGAAGTGAAGGGAAAATCTCATTTTTAGATTTACAGCATAAAATAGGAAGATAGAAGGTAAAGAAGAAAACAAAGATCTGTCATTACAAGTACATCTTGTACTAACAGTACTAACAGTATAAATACTCATATATAGAACAGTCTTTGTAAACATTCTCTCACATCTTTCATAGTCTGAGAGACAACCATGTATTTGAAAAAATCTTCCATTTTAAAGAAATATATAAGATCTATCAAACTGCATGCTTAAAGCCCACGTACCACACTGTGTGGTATAGTGCACAGAGCTGGGCCACACAAAAACCCATCAAAGGTGCATAGATCTTGCATGTTCCACAATAAGGAACATGAAAACTTCACACTTTCCTCAAAATGGAACAGCAGCTTTGTCATTATATCTTTTCATGTTCTTGACATTTTTTACAGTGAATTTGACTATTAAATAGCTGCAGATAGCTACATTAAGTTCTTGTGAAAAAATTATAAAGTCAGATAAGTTTATTGACATCAGGAATGGCTTCTCTGAACCATTTGCTTAAATGTCCTGCCACAGATTTATCTCAGAAATCCTCACCCTCCTGGAAAAGGCTGGCTTGAAATTTTTCACTGAAATGTTTTTTAATAAACGTCATTACTTTCATTTTGGCCAGAACTTACAAGAACCTGTGTTTTTTATGAAAAGTCACATGGGAGATTTAGAACTTTATTCCAAATGTAATTTTTGGGGTATTGTTTTCAGAATACATATTTATTTCTCACATGAACATAATGATCTTTTTGCTGGATTCTTACAAGTATTTTGAAGGTGACTGATGGTCCGTTCTGCTTGCAAAACATTTTCTGTAGTTCAGAGTATATGTCCTGTTGTTTACAGAGAAACACTTTGCCTATTTAAAAGAAAAAAAGCCAGTTAAATATAAGGATGCAAGCCAATCCCACCACACACAGAAGAGCAATTCCTAACACTTCTGTTCCACTGCATGTGGTGAATAGAATAGGAATATACCATGGGATAAACAGCTCTCTCTCTCACTGATCAGTTTTTAGAGTCACAGTTCAATACCTAAATAAATTATTCTAGGAGTAGTTCTTAAGTCTGGTTTTATATGAGTACTGTTTGGATTAATTAATGTCTGATAAAAGGCAAGTTCTTCTTGAAGCTTTCCTTTGACTAGAGTATCCATAGTATTTCTCTTCAGGGAAATCTTTTGTTTCTAGTAACATAATTGATCTCACTCTGCGGGGTCCCCAATGGTACAACACCAATTTGACTCTTCCTCCTCTTCTCAGCAGCCTATTTTCTTGCAGCTTGGAGGAATTTAATATTACTGAGCCCTCTACATCTCTATCCACAAGTTTGTTTTAAGGTAGCTGGTAGGCTCAAGGAGATACAGAATGATAGATTGGCAGGTACCAAGACAGATATAATGCCATCCCATTGACCTAATCTCACCTGGAAGTCAATCCAATGAGGAAAAAATTCAGCTGCACGCTCATAGTAACATTTAATAAATACTAAGGTATTCTAGTCCCTGCTATTGTGACTTTACTTTTCAGACCTATTTCATAGGAGCCATATCTGAAAGTAATGTTTTATATCCTAATTGCTGGAGACAAAGCAACAATAGGTTTTATCAAAGATGGGAGTTCTCACATATAAAATACCTTTTTATTTTTTTCGTCCTTAATACCTAGCTCACAATTAAATAGAAGCTAATCTTTTAAGTTATCTTTTTATATTGATTTTTACCTGCTGTGTGTTACACATATATTGTATGAGGCAGACTTACTTTAAACTGTCTCCCCACACAGAAGATTTATATCCTGGTTATGGACTTCAGGACTCTGCAGTACTTAAATCATATCTAATAGACAAAAGCAGTATAGACCAGTTCAGCTGGTTAGCTGTCTACTTTGTAAATGATCATTTTCTTGTGACAAGTTGCAGTCATTACTGCATCATATAGAAGATGACGTTTAACATATTGGTTGTTACCAATTCAAATCCATTTTGGTATAGTAGAAAAAAATTTTAACAGCATGTTACTTCTATTGAGTGGATAGGATTCACAACCAGTAGAGAAAGTTTTTACATCATAATGATGAAGCCAGACCTCATAAAATACTCAGGCACCCTGCTAATAGGGCAGATGTTCACACTTCCCTCTGGGCAGGAGGGATGAATCAGGGAAGGATCAGTTCATGATAACTTGTAAATTCATTTCTGCTGGGGCTGGAGTACTCAGATTTTCAGTGCTCAGTCCTTCACTGAGAAGCAAAATCCCAGCGTCCAACCACTCTAACCAATGTCTCATAGGGACAAGCCAAACAAGCAGCATACTGATCAGGGAGAAGACACACCTCTAGGAAACAGGGAAAGCAAAGAGCAAGCAAAAGAACATCATCAGCCCAGCCCTTTCCAGAGATTATACTACTAAATCAGGGCTGTGAGCAAACACCTCTGTTTAGCACCCCAATCTTGCACAGAGACTAGGCAACTCAAACTGTCTTTGAAAGAATTCTGCAATTAAATCTCTCCCATGCTTTTCTGTAAAAAGTCTGGACTGAATAGGAGAGGGTGGGTAAGAGTAGCTGGATAGTCAGTACTCCTCCTGAAAACAAGACATCTGAATTCTATGTTTTTCACTAACTGGCAAAATTAAACACATATATTAGATATCTTGGCAACACATCTAGACAAGGCTTAAGGTGTGGAAAAAGGCATATACATTATTGGAAACTTGCATACTCGATTTCATTGTTTTAATGTTAGATTATTGTGTTCCAAAATACCATACATTCCAAGGTAATGCATCCTACCATTATGCAAGGTCATTAATGTTTAATTTGCTCAATGAACACTTAGTGATCTGTAATTGATGGCATATTAACTTTGTGGGAAGAAAATCCTCTGAATTCTAATAATCAAGAGTATCATATCTAAAATCAGAAAACATTAGTATATGATCTGGAGTCAAAAACTAATGTCAGAAGTTAAATAATTAAAAGTATTTTCCCTTTTTTTAAAAAACTGGTGAGCAGTCTTTGGCCTACATGAATTCTTTCCTCCTTCCTCCTTCATGTTTATAAATTATTTTCTTCCCTGAGTCTTCATACCTATTCTGGAGTGTCTTAGTTTGGAAGACAGGTATCTGCCAGGGAAAGTAGGAACTCCTCTGGGAATGGAGAATGCAAAACCTCGCCCCTCCGGATTGTTGCAGTCCTGAAATTGAAGGGGCTCTCAGGCATAGATGTAAGGAATAACAGTTCTTTCCTACTGCATGTAACAAGATAAACAAAATAACAACAGTAACTATGGCGTTAACAACAAGTAAGAATC
>WAAG01025428.1:14626-25760 GCA_013390105.1 Tichodroma muraria
CCTGAGTACCCATAAGTACCCAGTAATTAGTTCCCTAGTAATGTATGGGAGAAAATTCTGTAAAAAAGAAACCCAAGCCCCAACATGGAGAAGTAAAGATTAATGTAACTGTTCATACTTATCATTTGGTCTGTCTGGCAGAATTCCAAATGGCGGATTTGATTTCTTGAACCAAAGTAATTCAAGGTTGTTTAGACGCAAGGTTTTGAATCAATCTTTATTAGAAATGAAATTTAATAACAAGATCATTTTCTTTTTTAGAAAAGCTCTCTTCACAGTAGCTTTTCCCTGCTGAAATTCAGCATGGTTTGGCTTTGGGTGTGATTTGAAACCTTCTTTCTCTGCAGCGGCATTGTTAGAGCATATTGAAAGGAGAGTTACTTGCCTTTCTCATGCCTGCTTGTGAGCTGTTGGTCTGATGTTCACAAAATTCAATTTGACAATATTGAACGTACTGGAGAATCCACTGCATGAGGATTTGAACATAATTTTTCTTTTCTTCATTTCATAAAACAAGCAAAGCCTTTTTGATTCAAATTATTAGCTATCAATTATATTCTTTGGTGATACACATTGATACTATTATTGAATAAAACAGCACTGGAATAATTTTTTTAAAAAATTAAAGCTACTAAAAACTGAATTAAAGCAAAAATCATGAAGACTGGTGTCTAAGATTGGGTAGATAAAAACATTTGTGGTTCTGTTCTCTTACAGCTATTGCTTCTATTTTCTGCCTTTCAGCAACGTCATTTCCAAGGGCTTTTCTCACCTAAGTTACAAGCTATTGTAGACACACTGTATTTGGGTAATATATCGTAAATAGAATTGCATGACCTTGTCTGTTTGCTTTGCAAATATAATAATATGCAAATATATGTTTCATCTTGATTTGCTTTTTTTTTCAGTTATAAGATTTCTGTTATTGAGGAAGATAATTATTACATAGATTTTCATGACAGTGAAGCAATATAAAAAAAAATCAATTCATTTTTCCTTCACCCTGAAAAACTTCTAGAAGTTCCCAAGTCTCTTTGACAGGATCCAAAAAATGTCAAACTTCTATGAAGTTTCCCTACCTATGACAATTATTAGGGTAAGAACCATTTTGACAGTATACTAAGAAGAGGGTCCCAAAGAGTAGCAATATCTTCTTCCAATGAAATCTCATGTCTTCTCCACTCCATATTTAATTTTACTTTTTACCTTCATAAATTCTTCTAGTTCTTGATTTTCCACAAATTATTTGTTTCCTTTTGGTCTTCCCACCATCCCTCCACTTATATCACTGTTTTTCCCCCCTCTAAATTGCTTACTAAACATTAATGATCTTAAATGTTCCCAGATTCTTGTCCTTCTGAAATGTATTAGCCTGGCACACCTCACTCTTCACAAATTCTTCTGTGAGAAGAAAAGGTCCCCATGGATGAGTCTTTACCACCAGTGCTAAACAAACGAAGAGCAATCTCAACCTGGAACCAACCTCCTGCATGTATTGAGGAAGTATTTTTCAGTTAACTGCAGTGGCTAAAAGTGGGTACTTGGTTTCTTATTCATTTCCCTCTATCTCAGTTTTCTGAAAGATCAGGCAAGATATAAAAAGGCAACCAGGTACTACAAACTTATCTGTATTGTCTGTATTTATTTACACCAGGGACAGATAACAAACATGATGTTTGGAGACCATATACTCCACAAATGTGCAGGAAGAGTGTGTAGATATGACTTCTGTAATATTTCAGCCAAGAACAGGGGAAATTCTGCCTGTCTCATCTTCATGGTACTTGTCAGTGTACCCACTAACTCAGCATAAAAGGCAGGAGGGAAGGAGCTGAAGATGGCAGCACTTGAGACAATTATGGTAACATTAGAAAATCAAGCTTTACAAGAGCAGCTTCAAGTATTATTGAAAAAAAAAAAAAATCATTCTAGCTTTGTGAATGTCCCACTTCTGTGTTAGTAGCAAGTGGTTAAGAAAAATTATTTGTATATAACTACAAAAAGATTACTCTATGAAACTCTTTCCTACCCCTGAAGTTTTGAACTGAAGAGACTGTCCCTTCGGCTTTGCTTTTCACAGCTCTCTTTCTGAATCTAGTGAAAATGCAATTTATGACAAAACAGTACCTTTCTCTCTGCATTATTTCCTTGGCTTTCTGTCTTTTACTGCATGAGATTTGTTTTTTTGTTCTTCCCATTCTCACCCCTCCTTTTATTTTTATCCTTTTGTAGTGTCACACAAATGTAGTGTGAATTCATTCAGTAAGGGTTCATTACAGGTTTGACTGTTTTAATTTTATTTAAATTTAAAGTTAAAACTAATTGTTTTAATTATGTAGAACCACTGACAGGATCTACCAATCTATTGTCTTTGTTTAAAAGAAATTGGAAACAGTACTAATTATCAAACAGAAGAGCTGTTATGGTCTTGCAATGTCCCTTTTGCTAGCAGGGATTGAAATTAATGAACAAGGTATAAAATTACATTAATGTATCAAATGAAAACACACAGGGCAAGAAGGAAATTATGTGAATATAAATTGAAATCTCTTAAGGCTTAGGAATATTTAAGCTAGAGACAGAATCAGATCAAAACCCACAACATTATGAGAAACAAAAATCCAGTAAGTGAAAAATCACTATTGACACTCAGTGGATGAGATGTTGTCACCAGTAAAAATAAGATTTCCAACATAAGGACTGCTTATCTCCAGCAACATCTGCAAATCACAGACACATATTGTGTGATTGCTGGACGTGTGGCAAGCAGTAAGGCTTAGATTCATTAAGCAACTTCTTCAAAGCACTTTGTTTGTACTAAGAGTAAATTAGATTTAAAGGAACAAGATGAATTTATAACTGCCATGAAAATCCAGAAAAGAGATGTAATTAAAAATAAGGAAAAGCATTAAAACAAGCACAAGAGTTCCTCAGGAAACACAGCCGTGTGTTCTGCCACTTAACTACTCTACATAAATAATTTAGCTCACAGACTAAATAATCATCCTATAACATGTTGAAATGCCATCATTGCCTTTCAACAATGAAAGACACCGTATGCTTACAGTGCCTTGTGACACAGTCTCCCCTGCCTCGTCTGAATAATTATACCTGTAGCTACCAGGTTCTAAACATGTCCTACTACCTCCTCTCACTTATAATCCTCCTTATTCCCCAATCCTGACTAGAATCATGGTTGTCATACCTCAGATCTCTTGTCCTATGCCAGAAGAATCTCATTTCTCTCATTTGCTTTGCTTCCTTTTTCAATTTGGAGAGTAATGAAAAGGCAGGAGGGACAGCCCACTGCCCAGCTCCATCCTACTTGTGTCTTTAAGTACAATTCTCTGTCCCTTCCTATTCTAGTTTTGGCCAGGACAGGGTTAATTTTCTACAGAGCGTAGGGGTAACCTGACTGGACCCTGATGTTTTTCAATAACATCTCATGTCACTAGCCAGGGGCAGGAGTTAGGGGCTCTCTCATTCCTCATGGAGGCAGAGGGACAAATGGTCTGGTATTTCACTTTCTGTGTAAACAGTTTCTTTTTCTTATACCTTTTGTTGTTAGTGTTGCTGTTCTGCTCATTTTCTTGTTTCATTGCTGTTTCCAATAAATTGTTCTTAGCTCATGATTTTCACCTTTATGTGCCTCCAATTCTCAACTCCATCTCTGAGCAGGAAGGGGGAGGGGAAGGAGGGGGAGTGAGCAGGCAGCATCTGGTTTGGGGCAATCTCGTTGGGAGAACTAAAATGGGGAAAACCATTCCTAAACCACAACACTTCCTTTGATCTGTCTTGTAGTTGGAAGCTGATGGTATCATTCTCACCTCTAACCCCTCTTTTGAATGCAAATAGATGCTGTCGGGTGTGTTAGTCAGGTGTTGCTTAATGCTTATGAAAAGCTTTTATAACTTTTAGTCCTGCTTGGCAATTGTTTAAGAAGACATGGCTCCAAAGCTGCAGATCATATGTTATTTGGCATACAATCTTGTGTTCTCTGCAGACTGAGCTGCACTTTGCTTCGAACTGAGTAGAGGACACATCCCCAAATGACCACCAGAGACCCCAAAGAGGCCCAAGCAGGCACAGTAACAAGTACACCATAAGGTTGTGCAAGCTAAATGACAGTGCATTAGGTGGATGGCAACTCTGAGTTAGGTAGGTGGGTTTATGCAAATTTCAGTGTGTGCATTCTTCTGCTTTTTACCTCCTAGGTGTGCTTAATTTGTTGAAAATTTCCACCTTTCACCCTGCGTAGAATAAACAATGTTTCCTCTCTAAACCTGACCCTTTGTCTGTGTTTAGAGAGCTCCTAAAATCTGGCAACACCACTTGCAAAAAATTCTCCCCATTATCCGGCTCCTGAAGCCCCTGACAGTATCATCCCTCATTTCATGTCAACACATATGAGCTGGATCATTCAGAGTTGGACAAGGTTTGAGAGCTTCCAGTGAGGGTGCTGTCTTCAGAGAATATAGCTGTTTAAGTCAAAAAACCCTTGGGCATACTGAAACAATATTTTTTTTAAATGCTTATAATGGAGATGAGATGGTTTCTCCCCAAATCTGCAAGACAACCTTTCAGAATATCCCATGTTCTGAGGACACCAAAGAGGCAGGAAGTACAGGGAATTGATGTAACTCAGAATTGCTTGGATTTCCTCTTCTCACTAGAAGTGGTGTTCAGCTTCAAACAGAAAAAAAACTAAACCAAAACCCTCCAAAATCACAACTATTATCTTTATGTGGCAACAAAAATGTGGTTTTGTTATAATTGAGAAATATTTCTCACTTCAGTTGTTAAAATTGAAGACCAGAATGGAACTTGGTTTCTCCAAGTTTATAGAAGTTTTTGTGACAAATGTATTTGTCCTGCAGAGAATGCCGTAATTATAAAAGAAAGGTGTCAAGTTCTAACATCTCTTTTATCTGGTGTGTCTCAGATTTAGTATTAACAGACTTGGAACACTGTCTCAGTCTGCCAGCACATTAAGGTAATGAAGGTAATGTAGAATGTAATTCTGATTTTACGTTTTCAGAGGAAAAGGTAGCAAAATATCTGTCTTCCAGAGGATGAAACTGAATCCAAGAGTTGATTTTTAAAAGACTACACCATTTTTCTGTGGCAAAATCAGTAAAGAAATTCATGTTCTCTCATACAAGTTGAGTATTATAGCCATTGGCCTATGTTATTTCTGGGTGAATTCACTGGAAGAATTATCTAAATAGTTCAGTTACATTTCCTGCATATTTTGCGCACCTTAAATGAAGGCTACAAGTTGCTACAGCGGCCTTTTTACACTGTCATTTACAAAAAATAGAAATCAAGGACTTGAATTCTAATAATTAAAGTAGTCAAATAAATCGAGAAATGTGAAATACAGCCTTAGTAGATGAGACCTTTTTTGGTGTCAAGATGTGCATATCCATTCTTTCTCCATCATTCCAACTTAGTAAACCAGAATGCAGATAGCTCAATTTAGTTAAGAAGCCAACAGTTATAAAGCAAAATCAAATAAATACACCAAAGGGAAATAAAAATCTGAATCCAAGAAATTAAACCTCTCCTTAATTTTACTGTTTTGGGTTTTTTCCACAGAGCTCTTTATTTGCCAGAAAGGAGAGAAAACCTGAAAAACAGTGGCAAATACTCTTAGCATATTCTTCATTCAAATTACACAGAGGAAATGAGCACATTCTGGAAAAACAATGGGTTGAATGTAAAGGCCAACAATATAGGAGATAATCACAACTGGCTTCTCACGGGAGAGGAAACCAGAATAAGTGTTTCCAGAAAGCTCAGGACATTGTTGGCTGGCTTCTAGTATTGAAGGAAAGGAATTCTCTTAGAATAAAAAGTTGTGAGGCGTGGCAGATCTTCCTCACCATGCACGTATCCTGGAGCAAGTGGTGGGGTTTCATGGTATGGGCCATGTTATAGCTAAGGAAAGGGTACACTTGCTCCATATTTTCTTCTCAATTTTTGACATTTAGGAAGGATAAGAATAGGTTATGTTTTTATAGGTTATGAAAAAGCTAAGTGGCTAAGGCTGCTGAGGGAGAGAACATCTATTCTACAAGACCATGCTGCTCTACCACAGCCACAGTAACAATAAATCCTCAGATATTACTCTGAAAACTTGCTTTAGATTTAGCTGTTTCACACACTGTTTCTGCTCTACTATCTTGACACAAATCAAACCAAGAGCTAAACCATAATCAAGCTAGCTTGTCAAATTTCCACTTTCTTTTTTTAAGGGGAAACTCTTTTGAAACACAAGGTTTTGTATGCCCTGAATAATCCTCAGATCTTTGCAATCTTCTAAGCTCTTCTCTGAGATATGGCATAATGCTACCAGCATAATAATCAGTCAAAAGCCTTGTTATACACAGAGATGACACCTGAGTTAACTACAACAAACAACCTTGTCAATCAAAATTCACACAAAAATGGGAGCTCATGTCAATTCTATCTTCCTGACAGATGAATGCAGACAGAAAATTTTTCAAACCTTCAGCACATCTAAGAAATGGACTGCTCTGTTATCTCTTTCAATTTTCTACGTCTGCTAAACCCCCTCAAAAGCCATCAGCCTAAAAACCTCTCTGGCTTCTTTTTCCTCCTGTGAGCTGAAACTTTACATGTCTGAAATACATCTGTGCTCTAATTCTTTCAGAGGATATGGAGTTTGACTTAAGAATTAGTGCATTGAACTCCGAAAAAAACCCAGAACAACAGTGTCCTTTTTTAGCCTTAAACACTGCAAAAATCTGCCTTCACTTAGTCATAAAAGAGATTTCACTTCACATGGGAACTCTTCCACCTGAATCTAATACATTATCGCTCAAGAATCAGTTTGAGTTATGTATGTTCACATTAAATCCACACAAGTTAGTCTAAATGAGGTCAGAACAAAAAATGGTACTAACCTACCTGTGCTTGTGGTGGTGGGTGGGCAATTTTGTGCAGGCAATTTCCCACAGACAGATCAGCCACTCTAAAGGCATTGCTACACTTTAATTAGGCATTCTGGCTTGCAGGGAGGGCAGGATTTAGTTGCCACACACATATACCCACTAGATAAAAAAGGGGATTTATACATTTAACCTCTGCAGTGCAGACAAATCCTATATATACCACAGCATCCACAGAGCTGCACCGCTGAAGGAATCTTTGCCAGTAAGGCAGAGAAATTACCTTCAGGAGTAATGGGAAATGGTGAAATGACTAAAGCCCATCTTTTCCCTTGTTCCCAACAGAAAATATGCTGACAGTTGAAGTTAGCCAGCAGACCTCTTCTTCCACTAGAAATGTACGGCTCTGTTGCTGTTGCCTTTTTGACATCACCCAGACGTCCATGCTGTCATTCAGCTGGTTCTGGCAAGATGATGTTGGATGGGAGACCCACAAGTCTACTTGTTGGAAGCCTTTAAGTAAAGCTGCAGCAAAGTCAGCATGTCCTTTGAAGGGCTGTCACTTGTGAGCATGTGTTGCTGAGGCTCACTGCTCCCTTCACCACGGTCCCAGAAGCAGAGGCGCAGGCATCCAGCCAAGCAGTGGGCGCACATCTGGAGGGAGCTCCGTGGAGGGGAAAGCCCTGAGGGTCCTTGCTGTCTCGCATGGCTTTGTCTCCAGATGACACTTGGGGGCAGCTGCTAGCGAAGGATGAATTTTATTAGGGGGAGCCTCATGTCAAGGTAAGTGTCATTTTACCAAAAGACAAAATGAAACTTCACACACTCTCACACTGGAGAAGGAGATTAAAATCTGGGGAGTCATTTTGTTGTTATAACGCCTTTTTTGGTCTGCTACAAAGTGTGCGCACCAGTCTGCAAATAGACATTTGACTAATCTGGACAGAGCCGATTCTCTTCAAAACCTCTTCCTTCTCATTTGTGATCTTGTCTCTAAGGGCTGCTTCTGAAACAAGAATTTATGCCCTGTAGCTCAGCATATCACATCCATAATTGCCAACAGCAGAACTGAAAACTGCATTTACATCCAACGCATGCCTGGATCATTTTCTACATAAGAAATAATTAATTTTCCAGGGAGCTTTTCCATCAAATCAATGGTTGCTTTGAGAATTAAATTCCTCTTATTTTCTTCTAGAAAATCATTAGAGATTAGAGAGATGAGAGAATAAAGTGGACAAGAATCTTGCCTTTCACTTCAGCTAACAGTATATTAGAGCTGTACTTGATCATCAAAGCCCCCTAAAAGAATTCAGAGACAAAAAGCTGGGTTTCACATGAAATTTGAAGCTTTTCTGATTTGAAGAACTAGTGCTTTTTGATTGCGTTTTGAATCAACTTTTCTTGTACTAGTTCAAAAGTTATTGTTATGATCATCTGCAGAAAATAATACTAAATTAATTCCATAAAATTTTATGAGTGAAATTATACAACATAGTAATGAAATGCAAATATCCTTGTTCATTAGGCTCATCCATTTCAATTGTACCTACAGTACATTTCTCAGTGGGAACTGTTAATCATACAGCAGTATGCAGAAAAGAATATATTATATTAATTAAATAGCCACATTATGCAACTGTGTGCTGAATTATGCCCAGGAAATTTAACGTAGCATACATTTCTATTTTTATTAGATCAAGAGAATTTTCTGTTTATGGAATTTGGGATGAATACAGCGTCACTTTGGTGTGCACTACAAGCAGCAAATGAAGAACAGTGCAGCATTTCAATGATAACAATATTCTCCAAAAGAAAACCTCTGCATGAAATCTCACAAAACCATGATCCTTCAAAGAGTTATTTGTGGGCACATGGAATAGTCCATGCAGACCACACTGAAAGACTGAAGCACATAGGGAAATTAGAAAGTTGGACAGAGGAAAAAGGATTGGCAGAATTGAGCCATCAGATTTTTCAGCCAACACCTACTCAAGTTGATCCAATACTGAATACAGTTTATTTGCAAAGGTCACTTGGCTAACTTACCCACTATCCAGGGCCTTCAAGGACTTGGAGTGCTTTAAAGATTAAGCTGCTACATATACATTAAAAAACTTGTCATAAAGGCAGTGTGTGATATGCTCACATTCACAGAAAACAAACACTGATTACTGAAAGGTGTTTATGAAACTTTCTTCTTCCAACATTATGCAATGCACATCCTTAATGATGCCTCAAAGCTGGTTTCTTACTAGGATTTTGAACATGTAAGGCTAATGGAGGTTACTTCTGGAATTAGAGGTAATATCACCGAGACCCTCTTAAGTATGCTGGAATCAATGGCAAAGCGAAGCAGAAGGAAGTCTACTTCAACAAACCTAGTCAGTTGAAAATACCAGCTTTCCTTTACATATAGAATAGAACACTTCACACTGTAGATTATGCTACCAAGAGGAAGGACAGGGCAAATCTATATCTTACAACATGCTCTCAGTTTTGTAAAGTCTTTGGCTTCTCTCTAAAACACCATGATATAAGGTCTGTTAACCAACAATATTTGAAGAAAAATCACCATTTGCATTTACAGATGATCAAGGATTTCAGATTCCTTGAAGATTTGTGGCATTGACATCAGAACACCTAGAATGGGGCATCTCATATCCCTGACAAGACATAGAGTTTTAGGCCCTTTATCTGATCAATGGACAGACTCTTCTGGGGTTGGGCAGTTCTGTAAGAAATCATGCTTCAGTTCCTGTATTTGGAGGAGATGCTGCCACCTGCGTCTGACAAGAGGGCAGAGGGCTTTAACCAGTAGCCTGTCTCACAAAATGTTGATGGCTGTACAATTCCATCTCCCTCCTCTGTGTTTGAAATCAGCTCCATTGTTCTGGATAATACATCACCCAGATCATTGTTCTGGATAATGTTAACTGCTCAGCAGTTAGCAGGACAATTAATAGAATAACTTTCTGCATGCTGGCTCAACACATTGGTTCTGACAAACCATAATGAACTCATGATGGATAGGATGTCATTCAGCTCACTACTGTGTGACCCATCTATCTGACCCTTGAATTCAGTTCTGATTTTTAACAACAGATCCTCAAAATGAACAGGAGAGATTTTTTGCACACTAGTAAGTCTAAGTAATGTTCTGCTATTTTCCCTAGGTTTGTCTTGACATTTGTCTATGAAGAAAACAAGGTACAGCTAAGGATCATTGCAATCACCTACTCTAAACTTCTATATAAAACAATCCATAGAATTTAGGGATGTTTCTATATCTGTACCTTATAGCACTTGGCACAGGTTTTTCCCAGACACTGAAGGACAGCTGCTTATCTGTTGTGGCAGTCAATCCATCATGATCTCCCTTATCATTTCTACTACAGCACCAAGAGCAAATAGAGCAATCACAACAGTAGCAGGGATTGCTACAGGATTGCTACGGATTGAAACTGCAGAATTCAGACGGGAAGAGAGAAACACGCAGCACTACTCCCAGGAGCAGCACCAATTTTCAGTGGAGTATCAAAGCACCCCAAAGGACACAAAGGGTCTGCATCTTCAAGGCACATAGGTTTCAGAAAACAGAAACTAACATTCTCACTTCTGAGAAAGGAGCATTTGTTAAATTTTCAACTGCCTACACAAGATTAAAGCTGATCTTTTTGTTTGACCCATGGTTCATGAATCATACTCAGACAAGGAACTGATTCTCAGCAATTGAAGCCTTCGATTGTAATAAGTAAACAGATAGATGATACATAAATAAATAAACACACCAAACATAACTACATTTTGCGGCAATTTTATTAAAGCTGTAAACTAAAATAACTGCCCATAATGTCAGCCAGATTTATTATTCACTCTGGCATGGTCATCCAATATTGGCATGTGTAGTAGTTTGGCCGTGATTGGCCAATGTGTATTACTGACATTTGATAAAACCAATGAAAGCGTGGGTACGCCTTTTACGATACACCTTTTTTAAATGCAAACCCGGGANCAGGTTCAGTTAAGAAACCACCTTCTTTCTATCCCTCTTCTTAGGGCTTTCTTCACAATTACCCTTGCAGCGGTGGACAGTGAGTGCTAACAAGTCAAACACTTGTCATTTAATGTCAGTACAAATATTGCCTCTTCACATAGGATTGTATTTTGCTTTTTTTTCTCATGACTGTGTGTCCTTTTGATAGCACAAGGGAAGGTCA
>WAAG01025429.1:0-12044 GCA_013390105.1 Tichodroma muraria
CTATTCCCCACTCTCCTTCCAAGGTAGGTTATTGTTGTGGATTTTAATCCCTTGGTACGGTGTAATTAGACACATTGGGACACGCTGTGTAGCAAAGGTTATGTGGGAAAGAGTTTTGTAGCAGTCTGCGAGGAGTCTAGTCCAAGCCTGTCCATGGCTGTGTGCCTTTTCCATCCTAGACTCCATGCAAGCCCACAGGAGACACCATATGTTTTCTATCTTCGTCAAATATGAAACTGAACAAGAGAGAGACAATTTAATTGTAAGGATGGGGGTAAGGAAAGCAGTGGAAGAAGTAAGAAAACACCCAGCACCACACCTGACTAATTCACTGTCTAGCACTCACTTCAGAGAGCTAGAAACAGATATCTAATGAGCTTTATTCACAACTTTTGTATTAAATAAAAACCAGAACACTAAAATAAAACTTGGCACAAATCAATGCCAACTCCTATGTTAAATTGACATTTTCCTGTGCTACATTAACCTCATCAAATCTTTCTTAGTGCTAGAAGCCAAGTGATTCCATAAATTTGGGATAAAGAAATAATCCAGTTAATGGTTTTAATTAACTGACAACAAACAATCCCTTTTTCATTTAGGGGTTCTGCAAAAGAAAGAGGGAGCAAATTAAATGAGAAGTGGAACATTTATTTCAGAGAAATAGCACAGATTTTTCCTCTCATGCAAGTGTACTTAGTATACAACTAATCTGAATCTAGTCTTGAACTTCTACGTGTCTCAACCTGAGCAGACTAAAAATGAGTGAAGGTATACATCAGATATACCTCTGCAGACATACCTTGGCATCTTAAAAAAATAGTAATCTTGTAACTTTAAAATATCAGGATATGAATTAGCTGTAAGGAAAGCATGGGGCTTTTGACAGAATAAAGTTTAGAGTATAAGGATATGCTTCACTGGGTCTATTGCTGTTTCCAACATTCCCCTCTTGCCTCCACATTCTGGCCATCTGCATCTTTATGCTCAGTCTGTGCTCAGAATGACTGGGAGTTGAGAGAGATCCTCTCCAGACTTTACACTCTGGCAGGGGTTGAGCATATAAATAAGAGGCAATGACTGGAAAACAATTTTAAAAATATTAGGAGAACCAAGAAGAAAAATTTCCGTTTCTGATGAAGCCTTTCACAATATGGTTTGTCCCATTTACCCGGATCTCCTCTATTTTCTGATGTTCTTCCTCATTATTCATGTTTGCTGAGCATGTACTTCCTTAACACCCTACAGCTAGATTCTTCCAGCTCCACTTCCAATACAAGTAGCTTCTTCAGCATTAAAGAAAAGAACAATTGTCTGTCTTTTTAATGGAGTTCATACCAGGAGGAAAGGCAATACTATTTACTATTTATTTTGTCATCATAAGCAGAAACAGAAGTTTGAGCTACATCTGTATTACCAGGCTTGGCAGGAGTGCATACCCTCTCCCAGTTTTGCATTCTGCAACCCAAGTGATCCTTTACTCCTGAAATCCCATTTCTATACATAAAACACCTGCATACACCATAGTTGAACCTAGTATGTAGTCTAGATGCATCTTAGATAAAATCCTGAAGTATACAAACAGATAAATTTCATCAGGCAAATCAATTTCTATCTTACTTGAATATGGGAAGTTGATCAAGAAAAATACAAGCATAATTAACAAATGTTAGCAACTTCTTCTTTACCAATGAAGAGCTTTGCTGTGACTGAAATTTCTCAGATACTGGCAAGACTTTTTAGATGATCAGGATTCCTCATCCCATGATCTGCAAGACATCAGAAAATCATTCATTTATCATTTTGAATAAAACAACATAAAAACTCCTACAGATAAAAGCAAGCCACCAAACAAACTCAAATTAGAGCTAAATTTTTTAAGTTAACTATTTTGCATACAGTGTCCAGGACTGACTGCAAATTTTTGTCCATGACAGCTGATCATCCTTAGATTGAGAACAACTGGGATACCTAAAACTGGGTGACCAGGTCAACCTTGTAGTATTTGGATGGCTCACTGGTGCCTGCAGCTGAACGAGCACCCTCTTTAAGATATTAAAAAAGATTCCTGAAACACGTTAGAAAACTGCAGTGCCAACTCAGTAAGGTGGGGAAGATGTCAGAAAAACTGAAAAAGCAGAAAGAAACGGAGTTTCAAACTGCAGCCCTCCCTCTCCATATGCTGAGGGATGGAGAAAGCATTGCACAACTCAGGCTCATCTGGTAGGAAGAGTTCGCTTTTGCAGTAAGCAAATATAGCCTGTGGCCATATGTCAAGCAAAGCCAGAACCTTTGATCCCATAAACCTCAATTTCATTGAGAACAACAAGCAGCAACTCTCGGTCCAGGAAGGACATTTTAATGAGGGGCAACCTGTGACCACAGGGCTCTGGCAGACATGCAGCAGCAGAGGAAAATTAGACAGCTGAAGCTGCTGCCACTCCCTGCCTTCCTCCCCCACCTGCCTAACAGATGTTGCTGCCCCCAAGGCAGGGATGTCTGATCCACTCATGAATCAACTCCTAAGTCATCCTGCTTCAGCATATTAAGGTAACCTGACATCAAAGTTAGTTGACAAAGTTGGTATGGAGCACATATAGGCAGTAACAGCTTGAGTGGTATGATGCTAATTCACCTCTGCATTCCTTACAAAGCCTGAGCTGACAGCTGAAAGAGTAGAATGGCAGTGGTTCATCATGGAAGCAAGCCCCAGTAAAGGGGGGTGGTTTGGCTCTCTCTATCTACCTGCAGATTTACTCCAGACTTCAAATAGGTCAGAAATTTGGGGGAGCATTAACAAGCGCAGGGCGATTTAAGCTCCACAAAGATGCTGAGTCCTTCCTTTAAGCATAAACTCGGCCCTAAACACGTGTCCTTTTATGCTATAATTTAGTGTTATGGTGGGTTCCTAAGGCTAATCAGAAATAATAAATGTAATGCTTACTAATCGATATCCACATATCACCTAGAGGTCCAATAAGCACCTTCTAGATAAGTTATTTTTGCATACTATTTCAACTATAAATTTACAGATTATTTAAATTATTATGATGTTATTTAAAATAACTGCTCCAGTAGGGGGTTTGTTTTTCAATTTGCATTTGTGAGTATGTACATGAGGTCTTCTTTATGCATGCAAGAGCTTGGGCAAAGTTTTCAGGATAATATGCAGTTTCCTCTTCCTGTATTGACTACTAACTCCTCCTTCAGCACAGACCCTTCTTTTAGTCTTTCCTTTCTAATCATTGCCCTCAGGACTATATTTTTATAAGTAGCTCCTTTCAGAAGCCAGCCTGGACAGTTAGAGACAGCATACTGCCAGAAAACTAGTCAGTAATACAATGTAATTAAATTGGCACTCAAGGTGCTTTATATTTAAATCTAATTGACAAACTAAAACCACAAAGGTTAGGGGATGTGGATCTAACAGTGTCCATATTAATCCTAAATAGATCCAACTCCAGTGTAAAAATATACCAAATGAACAGTAATGTACAGAAAACAGCTAAAGAAGCTGTGCTTCCTCTCTGGAAAAGTTTTCCAGAGTGAGATTTGCAACTTCTTCTCTGAGCCCCTGTGTTGGGTTTGCATGGACAGGTTTTGGAAGCAGGGGGGCTACAGGGGTGGTTTTCTGTGAGAAGCTGCAGAGGCTTTCCCCATGTCTGACAGAACTAGTGCCAGCTGGCTCCAGGATGAACCCATCACTGAACAAAGCAAAGCCCATCAGAGATGGTGGTAGTGCCTCTGGAATAACATATGTAATAAGGGGGTAAAAAAAATATTGCACGGAGAAGAGTAAGAAGATGTGAGAAGAACAGCTCTGCAGACACCAAGGTCAGTGAAGAAGGAGGGGCAGAAGGTTCCCCAGGTACCAGAACTGAGATTCCCCCCTGTGGTGCAGCCATGGTGAAGCAGCTGTGCCCCTGCAGCCCATGGAGGTCCACAGGGATGCAGAGATCCACCCGCATCTTGTGGAGGAGACCAGGCTGAAGCAGGTGCATGACCAAAGGATGCTAGTGATCCCATGGGAAGCCTGTGTCAGAGTAGGTTTCTGGAAGGGACCTATGGGCCCATGGAGACAGGAGCACACATTAGAGCAGATTTCCTGGTGGGACTTGTGACTTCGTGGGGGACCCATGCTGAGCAACCTGTTCCTGAAGGACTGCACCCCATGGAAGACTGACCCACGTTGGAGCAGTTAGTGAAGAACCACAACCCATGGGAAGAACTCACTTTGGAGAAGTTCAGGGAGAACACTTTCCCATGGGACGGAGCCAGGGCAAGGACTCCTCTCCCTGAGCAGCAGCAGGAAGAATGTGTGATGAGCAGACCATAACCCCCACTCCTTGTCTCCCTTCCTGGCTTGCAGGGGAGGAGGTAGAGCATGGTGAGAAAGGAAGGTTGGGGGGAGGATATTTTTAAGATTTTATTTCTCATTATCCTGCTCTGATTTGACTGGTAATAAATGCAACTAATTTCCCCAAGTCAAGTCTGTGTTGCCTGTCACAGTAACCAGTGATTGGTTTCTCCTTCTCCTTAGCTCAGCTCATGAATCCTTTGTTTTATTTTCTCTCCTCTCTCGAGTTGTGGAGGGGACTTGTTGTCCAGCCAAACTCAACCCACTACAGTCCTTTGACACTGGTAGCTCTTGGGAAACCACACTGAGTTAGATTGACCACTGCCTTGTGAAACGTTTCAACACCTGGAACAGGTTGATGTGGCACAAGCAACAACTTTTTCACTTCCATCCTGCCTGAAAATTCCCTGTGCTTTTAAATGGGTGAGCTGGAGCCATTTGCCCAGAATTTCTAATCCCAGGCACAAGGAGGTGGCAAGAGTTCTGGTCTTGGTGGCTATTAAAAAACTCAAGACCCACCTCTGTCTCAGTATCAAAACTGAAATCAGAATCAAACAGAAAAAATAGTTTTGTAGCTATCCCAGGCACTGTATCCCTGCTGAGCTCTAAAAGGAATATTCTGGAGGCAAGATCCTGTTTTTTACTCATATCGATCTGAACAGCCAAAAAAGTAAACAGCCTAGAAAAGACAGCTATCCTCCCTCAAAAAGGAGGTAATTTTGTTTTAGTAGGGAAAAACCAAACACCATTAGGATATGGAAATATGTGGAACTGATACACACACAACAAAAACCTGAGCACATTGAACTCAAATTCTGCTCCTTAAAGAGTTCTGTTCTGTTTATATGTGGGCCCAATACTAAGGACAAAATTACTTATAACATATAATAAAAGCACAACTCTTTCTAAAAAAGTTAGTGATATTGACCTTAGGTTCTCAATGCAAGACAGTATCTGTTGCTTTCCTACAACGTTATTATTTTCCTTCTCTACCAGATCTACTATCAAATAACTCAGTTCATCTTTTTATTGTCACTTTCCAAACACTCTCAGCGTTCCAGTTACACTAAGATCATCAGATTTCATTGGAAAGATGAGTAGACATCAAAAGCCTGAGAGCACTTACTAGAGTCAACAAGAAACACTGTCTGCCTTTAGACCGGCTCAATATCAAGTTCCAAATATTTGTTGTCACTTCTAGTGATCACATGCCAGAATTTTCAGTAAGTCATTATAATGAAGTGTTCACTGGAAAATGGCAACAATAAATGAGTGAAAATATGTCCAAAGAGAACATTCAATATTCATAACCCTTCTCCTATCTAGGGATTGCTAGAAGAGCAAAACAGGTATTTCTTTCCCTTTTTCTATTTAAGAAAAAGACTCACAAAAGACTTCACACAAAGCTCAGGGGAAGCATTAGGAAAGGAACATCATCCAGCAGAGCTAGGATAATCTTGCAATTATTATTCTGATCTGGAATTCCCAGTAGGCTGACAGCTACCTTTCAAGAAACACTGTTGAATCAGGTAGTCATCCACTTCCTATAGAGAAAAAATGCAAACCTCAACAAGCTACGCTTAGATGTAATGGCATAAGAAAATTTATAGCTGTCATCCCCAAACATTTCTCCAGAGAAAGCTTTTGTGTTTACATTTCTCTGATCCCTTCTTGGATCAAGCTGGTGTTTGTGACTGATAATCATTCATTGATGATTGACTGACGATTGACTGAGTTGATAATCAACTGGTTAGTTATTGGTTACGGGCTCCTGCTCCCACTTTGTTTCTCCCATATCGTGGACTAGCCTTTTTTGTAATTCTGATGCAAACCACAGCACCATGCCAAAGCACAACATTTCAGGGATCTGCCTTTAGCCATAGTTATATGCTCTTTGTGCTCTCCACTTTCAAGGGCAGCAGCTGCTATAAATTACCACAGGTAGAAAAAAGTCACAAAACAACAGCAGCATTCTTGAAGTGGCACCGAACAAGATACAGGTTTGCCCACTGACATTTTCTTCCTGTACAACCCAGACCAGGAGGTAAAAATAATGGCTGGCTAACAAGATAGCATACACAGAAAAGGTTTCCATGAAAAATGCAAAAGAAGAGCAGTGTGGACAAGCAATGTAGGAAAAGCACACCAAGATGACCAGTAGGTTACAGGAGTCATGCAAGAAATAACCAGATGACAGTCAGAGAAATTATTTTCTAAAAAAAATGCCATTTTGTTAACTAAGCATCCTTCTGTGTAACTTCTGCTCCCTATATATTTCCTTCAGAGGTAGAAAATACAGATCTATTGATGTTCTTACTTTGTTATTAACAGAAGTCAGTGCTTTGATTATCTTGCCAGGTGACTTTCCGTAAGGGCCCCTAACTTGTGCAATCAAAACAAAACTTGAGAAAAAGGAAAAGAGAAAAGAAAGGGAAACACCTGATCCATGTTGCTCAGGCAGATCTGGAGTAGAGGATTCCCTGTCTGTGGCAACAGCACGAGCAGTGGCAGGTCAGCATATGGTGCCACCCATCTCATGCAGTATTCCCAAGCACTTTTTCCAGCCTGATTTAGTCTTTGGTCTAACATGGATATTGATAGTACCAAAAATATTCATGCAGGATTTCTGAAGGAAGCTCACGTCCACTAACAAGATCAACTTCTTCAAGTGATCAAGTGGTAGCTGAGAAAAGACTACATCCCATCATTTCCAGACCTACAATGAACTGGGTCCTGTACAAAAGAAATACAATTTCATTCTCATAAGCCATATTGGCACATAAGTTTGTGTCTAGTTTGGCTGTCAGCTGTTCATCTTGGTTTCCTTTCTATTCAAAGACTTCCACTGACATGGAAGCCTTGATAGTGGAAATCCAAAAGCTCCTAAAGCAAGCAGTGCAGGCTAAATTAAAAAATGTATTCTCCAAACACAACTGCACTTCAAATTCACTGTAGCAGAGACCTGGAAGTTTACCATTTGAATGGTATGGATTCCTAATTTCTAAAACTAATTCCATCAGCAGCATTCTGACCAAGAAAATGCCTTCCTACAAAACACACATAAATTTAAGGTTCTAGAAATGCCAAGTATTAGTAAATTGCAAACCTGTTCCATTTTCTTAATGCTAACTATTCTCTGACCCTTCTCTTACACTACTGTAAATCAGGAATAACTTCAGTGAATTCCCATGAGTTACAGCCATCTAAGACAGAGACAGTGTGAAGGTAATCTTTATTGCTAAACAACCCCATCTCCTACCCTTACAAAACAAAAAGCAGTTTCAGGTGTCTTTTGCTTGCTTAACAAAAACATACTTGCAAAGAGTATTTCTTTCATATATTGCTTTCAACCACAGTCTTCAAGTACAAAAACAAAGTTATTTCAGAACTGCCTTTGGGGAGGTAGGCAGGTGTGGAGGCCCAGGGGCCTGCCAGGGAGAGATCAATCTCCATGCCCTGGGAGGAAAGATATGGAGTCGTCTAAAGGGCATTTAACTCAGGGTGACAAAAAGGGTTTCTCCCCACAGTTCTTTGCTTCCTCATGCTAATGCACCCAGTTATGTCATCCCTAATGTCCTCCCCAGTTCCAGAAAGTTCTCCATTCCCCGTTTACCCATTGACCCAAGCTTGCTGCAGTGTTCCACCCCCATTTCCCTATTGGTTGTTACACTTGGCTCCGCCTTTGTACCGCCCCTGTGCTCTCAGCCCATTGGACCCTCATGTTCTACTCATCCCTCTCTTGCCTGTACTTAACCCTCAACCTTTCTTTGTTCTGGGTTTTCCGTCCCTGCGCCCAGTTGGTGCGTGGCTGAGATAACCCCCCCACGTCAGAACTCCGTGTAGAAGACCCCTCTCGTCTTCCCTTCCTCAGCTTCTTTCTGCTAGCTGTGGCTGTGTGGACTGAGTTCGTGCTCGTGTGCCCGCCTGACCACCTCCTGCCCAAAGGTGCTTTTCAGGGAGGAAGCGGTGCACTTTTCAGGTGCACTTTTCAGGTGCACTTTTCAAGAAAGTGCATGCTGCTACAGGTAGGTAGGTAGGTAGGAAAAGCAGCAGTGTGTCTTTCCCTGTAAGCTCTGTAGTACTGAGGGAGCTAACAAAAGTTTCCATTTCCTAAAATTCTTTCTAATTCTGATCCCAATCTTGTGATTTCAGGTGATCTCCATTGCGGGCTACTGAAATAAAGACTTAGTGGGACTTTAAGTGGGGCTTACCAAAAATAGCTGTTACCTACTTCATCAAGTGCTATTATAAAAGATGTATTAGGTCAGAAGCCTATTCTGCTGTAATTGATGTTGAATTGTTGATAATTGAAGAACAAAGGAAGTTTCTTCCTTGCAGTGTGTCTGAGGTGTAAGCATGAAAGCTGAAGAGAGAAACAACACTTTTTAAAAAATTAATCATATCAGAAACAATTATACTCAAAGGATATAACCACTTCAAAAGTGATTAAAAATTAACATGAATGTGACAATACATGCAAATCAATTGTGTTTCTTTGTCTGCAAGATCCCCATGTCAACATGCCGAAGAAGCTTTCCTACATTTTGTATTATTTCTTTCTTTGAAATGTCAATCGTTTTTCTCAAAAGCACAAGGACTATAGAACAGAGGCAGGTGAGATGCTCATACTCAGTTGTTTGAACTCAATGATGTTCCTGGAGAACATCAACCTGGATGTTCTCTGGAGATGAACATCCCTGGAGGGAGCTGGGGGCAGGGTGAGAGGCAGCCCCTCTCTTCCAGCACATGTGGTTCATGCAGCTGGTATCTTGGACCAGGGATTGTGCTGTTTCTGTTTGTTTTACCTGCTTCTTTTTGTTTTGTTTTTCTTTGGCACTGTAACTGAGCTTGCTGTCTTGGCTTTTTTTGCTGCTCTGCAGTCAGGAAGCCCAGAGCCAGTGTGTGTATGTTATACATACATACACTAGTGAAGAACTATTATTCCTTTTCTCATACCTTTGCCTGAAAGCCCCTTAATTTCGAAGTTATAATAATTTGGAGGGAAGGGGGTCATATTCTCCATTCCAAGGGAGGCTCCTGCCTTCCTTAGCAGACACCTGTGGAAGACAGGCAGGCAGGCAGGAAGGAAGGAAATGTGCATGGGTGTTGGGGGAACACGGGTTAGATGGAAGCATATCACCCTGATCACAATAGCATATCACCCATATCACAAGATTGTTTTACACAATAGTCACCCTGAATCAGCTGGGACTCCTGCCAACCTCACATCTTGAATTTTCTTTGAAAAGCAAATAAAGAAACCTTGCATAAGTGAATGATTAAAGAGAAACACCAGATTATTGTTTGTATGACACCTTCTTTTGTTAAGGTGATCTCCAGATGAAAGGTGGACTCATAAACTGAGTGATCAGAAGAGTACACTGCTGAGCACCAAATTATTCAGCATCTAAATGCATCTATGTAATAGCTGGAAGATTATCTCCATTTATAACACACAAACAGTGGGAAGATCAGAGTCATTACCTGCAAGCACAGGAGCTTTCTGTTCCTGTAATCCACTAACCAGGAAAAACATCTGACCTACACAGCAAACAGAGAAGATTAAATTGCTAGCTGTCACAGGCAAGATAAAAGGGAGAAGTCATTTCTGTGCCTCCAGTTGCACAAGTTAAGTTCAGTTCCAGAACACAGACAGTCTTGTCAATTCCTGGCCTTATAAATTCATTAGTCAACTTTTATCCCTCCTGAAACAACCCCTTTGCTCAAATGCCTTTCATAAACAAAATTTTCTGATAGATCCCTTTTTATTGTATTGTCTAGGCACTAGGGAGGAATTAAGCTTGTATTTCCAGGCTTTTCCATGTCAAAGAGAAGAACCAAGAGATCTAAAACACCAAAGAGATCTTCTTCTCGTTTTCTAATAAAAAATTAGGGTCTTCCCTCCAGAAGTCAGGGCTTCCTGAAAACTGCAAAAGTTTCTGATGAAATGCTGACACTAGTTAACAGCTCATAAAATTCTCTGATGTGATGGAGAGAAACCAGTGGTGGAAGCTACTTTTGACACAAGATGTCATTATGAATGACATTTACAATAAGCATTAATTAACTTACAGTTTTTTAAAGCTCTTCTATGAATCCATGTCTAAAACACAAGAAATTGGTTATTCTGTATGACAGAGAAAAATGTGGAGAACTGAAGAGATTTGCATCCTTAAGGGAGTTTGGCATGAGCCAGTCAGAACCAGCCACAACAAATTTCAGTACCATTCAAAAGCTCTAAAGCCAAGCATGAACTATTGGGCTCATTGCTGGAACAAAGAGTAAATCTCCCTGGCCTGAAATATTTGTTTTATAAATACAAAAATACTGACTAATATTCATCATTTAGATTAGTTCAATAAGTTTCAGTGCTGAAACAGTATTTCTTCAGCGTTGTCTGATTGACACTTTCTTAAAAAAAAAAAAGGTAATTCTATAGCTCTCAAATTAT
The DNA here is from genome assembly GCA_013390105.1 of Tichodroma muraria. Classification (NCBI taxonomy): domain Eukaryota; kingdom Metazoa; phylum Chordata; class Aves; order Passeriformes; family Sittidae; genus Tichodroma; species Tichodroma muraria. The sequence goes on from WAAG01025429.1 coordinate 10,809, forward strand.
CAGGCAAGGAAGCTTTGATTGTCCTTAATTGAAACTAAAAAGTGCAGAGCAGCCCTGTTCATCTGCACTCAGTAGAAAATTTCAGCCATCCCAACCCTGTTCCATTTTGTGGCTATGGTTCGTATCTGTAGGGTACCCTGAACTTCTGAAATTCTCAGAACTTGTACTTCGTACCTGAGAAAATGCAAAATAATGAAGAAAATCTGGCCAACAGAAACACATAAAAATTAAACATGTAGGATTTTACTTTTTATGCTATTTTTGTATGCATTAATGTGTTTGTACATATGTCCAGAAGCAGCACTTCATCAAGAAACAGCATAAGACAAGGGAGTTGTGTTTGAAAACTTCGATTTCAAATTAAATTCTAAGGGAAACTTTTGCATTACCTATGTATTTAGATTATCTCATTTCCTCCAAAAACAATGTTATAAGTTCACTCCCTTACTCCATTATCCTGTATTACTGAAAGAAAGCAGTTTGTGAAATATACATGGACAACACTCTTTAAAAATGTCAATTACTATACAGCAATGCATCATTCCTCTGACAAGATACATGTACTTATATCTGGTATCCCATATGCTCCTGGACTCTGAAGTTAGAATCAATGGATAGAAACAGAACAGAGAATTGAAGGGGCTGTAAAACAGATCAGGAGAATCACATATTTGTATCAGAGAAGACCCAGATTCCAGCAATCATAAAGGTATACACAGAGGAGATAAAACAAAGGGAAAAAATCAGAATAACCAGATGGAATACCATGGCTGAGAGCTCCTAGCTTTGTCAGCTGTCATTTGACTTAAAAGGTTAATATTTATTTTTTTTTTTAAACAAGTGCTGTAATATATTTACAATATATTCAGATTTTAGAGGGACAGGCTCCCTCCAAAATTGAATCAAGTTTGTTTCACTTGTACTCCTGCAGGAAAGATGTCTTTCCTCCATAACTGTTTATTATTTTCCTCCATTTTTCAATTCAAAGTCATCTAAGCATGTCATTGAAATTCCATACCCTTATTTTTAAATGAAGTATGTGTGCTATAATTTTTAAGAAGATTTGTACTAAACTGTGTCCTGTATAATAATTTTATATGACTAGATATCTCACCAGCAATCTAAAAGGTATCTTAAATTTCCACTCTAAAAATGCACTTCAAACTGAGAAGGGTATATAGTTCATAAATTTTGAGCAGCTACTAAACTGTTATGCAAATGTCTTTGCAGAATGGG
>WAAG01025430.1:7786-44548 GCA_013390105.1 Tichodroma muraria
GCTGCTGCCGCCGCCGCCCCCCGCCCGCGCCCGCGGCGGCCTCCTGGACCTGCTCCGGCTGCGCTCGTCCCGCAGGCAGAGCCCCGAGGGAGAGGGCGACGGCCCCGATGAGGCGCAGCGCCCGCGCCCCAGCAGCATGACCTTCCTGCCCGCCGCCCGGCCGCCGCACCACGCCGAGAGCCCCGGCTTCCTCCGGGGGGGCTCTCTGTGGGGCAGCCGCCGCTGGAGCCTCTTCGGGGGCAGCGGCTGGAGCGGCTCCAGCCCCAGAAAGAACTTCAGCTCCCTGCGGAAAAGCTTCAGTTTCCGCCTGCGCCGGGGCCACGAGCTGCGGCGGTCGGAATCTGGGGGGCTCCTGCGCCCCATGCGCCTCCGCACCAAGAGCGAGGGTGATGCCAGCTCCCTGCACACCTGCCCCAGCAAGCGGGACCTGCTGTACCCGGATTTGACCAGGGTCGGGGGCCGGCTGCATGCTGACCCCGCGCAGACGGGGGGACTCTGGAAACTCCTCACGAGCCGCTTCCGAAGGCGAGAGCGTGGCAGCACTGGCAGCGTGTGCCCCAAGGATCCCCATGGCGGTGTTGAGCCTGTCCTCCTGGGTGGGGGTCCTCTGCGGGCTCTGGGTAAGCAAGCACAGGAGCAGTGCTGGGCTGGCGAGAGCCCCCTGTGCCGATGGGGCCTGCAGGAATGGGTGGCTGTGGCCTGTCCCAGCTGAGGTTCTGGGCTGTGCGCTGGCACCTGGTTTTGTCCTGGTGCTCTACGGGGTTTGCACTGGGCTGCGGTGAGGTCGTGTGAGCGTTCACAGGTCATGCCACACTCCGGTGCCCTGGGCACTGCCATTGTCAGTGGTGCTGGAGCAGCTGTGGCGTGGCTGCTTGGGAGGATGTGCTCCGGGGTCTGGTTGCCTTGCTGGCCACACACCTGGGAGTCAAGCACGTGTGTCGCATGTCCTACTTGCCCTGGCAGTGTCCCAGCAAGGGCAGGGTGGGCCGAGCTTTCCTGCCCTTGCCCCACAGCATGGGTGGAATGGGGACAACAGTGCTGTTGGTGGGCTCCCAGGCAAGTGGGACTGTTTGGGAGGTTGCCAGAGCAGAGGCGTGGAACAGCACAGGGGTTTGGGGAGCCCAGAAATGTGCCTGCACCCCCCTCTTGTGAGCGGTTCCCTGGTGCCAGGCCTTGTCTGGGGGATGCTCAGCCCCAGCCACTCCTGCCAAGGTCCCTCACTGGGGCTGAGCGGAGACGATGTCTTTGGGAGCATGGAGACCTCACTGGGTGTGGGGCACTACCGCTGGTGGCATTACCAGTGATGGGACAGGGGGAGTGGGCATTCAGTGGGCACTGGCAGCTGAAGCAGCTCCCGGGTGTTTGACTCTCTGATGTTGGGGGGAGTTCTCTGGCGCCGGGGCTTTGTGGGGCCTTGGCTGGGGCTGAGCTGGTTGTGCCTCTGTGTCCTGTCCCCTTGCGGATGCTGCGGAAGGAGCTGCAGGCGAGCCCTGTGGCCTGGCAGGGCCGGGAGGCGACAGCAGCATCAACAGCTTTTTAAGGCATGGAACGCATGGAGCTGGGGGCTGGGCCAAGCCCTGCCGCACGCTCCCGGGGGGCCTCGCTGGGTTCCATGGCTCTGCTCTGGAGCTAGGGGTTGAGGAGGCAGTTCTCTGCTTGGCTTATGTACCAGAGGGATGTCTTAGGGCTGGCAGGCTCTCCAGGGAACTCACATGCTCCCGAGGAACCTGGTTGCTCCTGAGGCAGTGGCTCTCCAGGGCAGCGTCATGCCCAGACGTTCCCTGGGAGTGCTGGGCCGCAGAGATCAGTACAGGAACAGCTCTGCAGCTGCCCAAGGTGCTCAGGGGGCTCCAGCCTCCAGCCCCCTCTGTCCCTCGGGCTCGCTGTGCTCCAGAGTAAGGTTCTGGAGTCTCCGATGGATGCGGGGATGCCCGTGAGCCACGAGGCAAAGGGCCGGGATGCTGCTGCGCTCCGGGGGTTCCGGTGCTGGCAGGGCAGCCCGGGCTGTGTGCCGCTGCTGGCTGGGTGGCAGGAGGTTCCCAGGAGAGGGGAGGCTGTGCTCATGGCTGGGGAATGTGGGTGTATGCGGGCAGGGAGGGCCGGGCCCTGCCCCTGCAGCAGGGGGCCTGTTCCTGCTTGCCGCTTCCAGTGGGAGCTGCGCCAGCAGCAGCCGGCCTGGCAGCCGCATTCCCAGAGAAAAGGCCGAGGCTGAGCACTTGGTTGGTGTCCTTGCCTCTCACGTGGCTCCTCCAGGAGACAGGTAGGAGCTCCCTTTGGGTCCATCTTTGGGAGACCCTGCTGAGGCTTCAGTGGGGAGCGGTGTGGGTGGCTCGGGGTCCCTGCAGCAGTGACCAGCCAGCTCGTGCAGGACCGCTGCTTGTTGCAGGGATCAGTGTTTGCCACTGTGGCTCGTGCTGGAGGCAGAAGCTCAGGGATTGACCACCCCAGGCTGCCACCGGCACTGTGGCTCCTGGCAGAAGCCCCTGGCACTGCAGAGCTCGCACCGGGTTTAGTCACACTGAGAACACCATTCATTACCTGCCTGGTACCTGCCCAATCCCTCTATCCACCAACCCTGCGTCCTCCTGGGGATGGTGAGGTGTCAAAAGGCAGTGGTGAAGTCTGCACAGCAAAGTAGCTGCTGCTTGTCCTCTCTTGTGCCCCAGCTCCCCGTTGTCTCTCTGCTCAGAATGTTGGTCCGTGGCTTTCTCCGGCGGGAGCTGTGGGTCTGTGAGCCTGGGCTGGAGGGGCACGGCCTTAGAGCTGCTGTGACGGGGCTGCTCAGGAGGGCTCTGCCCCATTCCTGTTCCAGTCTTGTAGGCTGATGATGCTTCAAACACCCACTTGACGTCCCACAAACTTTGATGCTCTGTATGGGCACTGCCCACCTTGCCCTGGAAAAGCTGCTGGTGCAGCCCCAGCTTGCCCTCCTGAGGGGGTGCAGCTGCAGCTGCGGTTATCAGCACTTGGGAAAGCTGGATGTAGGAGTCCTGGCAGAGAGCCAAGCCAGCACTCTCTCTGTTTCCAGAACCTGGAGTGGTTTGTTTACAGCACGCTGGGATACCCACCCAGCACCACGATCTGCATCCAGATGTACTCACAAAAGCCAGGGGGATGCTCCAAGTGCTGCTCCCAGCCCTGGAGGGATTCGGCTGGGATTGAGCGCACAGAGAGGTGATGGGGGATTTCAGGGTTTGTTACCCAAAAAAGATGTAAAGAGCTGATCCTTGTGTAATGGGCAAGGGAGGGCAACAGCCCTTGGGGCTAGAGAGCAAAGTCAACACAGAGTCCAGCCAGCTTGGACTGACCCAGGTGATTGTGGTCAGTGGTTGTCATGGTTTGGCCCTGATTGGTCAATATGTAATATTGACAGTGGTTCAGAGTGTTTGCAGGTATCCAGGTGTTGGCTCGTGCTATTCCAGAGAGGCTTTCTAATAGGTATAGTCCTGAGAAAACTGGACTGTTTTGGAGCTGGAGTTGTCCCTGTGCATGAGGGGACTGTGTGATGGGTACAGCATCTCTGATGCCTCAGGAGGCATTCCTCATCTGAGGGAACAGCATGGAGCTGTGTCAGGGAGGTTTAGGTTGGGTATCAGGAAAGAATTTTTTCCCCAGAGGGTGGTTGGGCACTGACCAGGCTCCCCAGGGAATGGCCCCAAGGCTGCCAGAGCTCAGGGAGCGTTTGGACAGCGCTCTCAGGCACAGTATGGGGTTGTTGGGGTGTGTGTACAGGGCCAGGGGTGAGGCTTAATGATCCTTGTGGGTCTCTTCCAGCTCAGGATGTTCCGTGATTCTGTGATCACAGCCGTGTCCCCTCTCCCAGAGAGATGCCCTGCTTTTTGAGGTTCTTTAAGGTACCTCCCTTTACGCTCGTGTGTGGAGTACTAATGTACAGGGCACATGAGGGAACGCTTCTGAGAGAAGACGGGCTGTTTTCTCATGGATTGGGTGAAGTTTGCATAGTGAGTTGGGTAGGTCATGATAGATATCACCTCGTGTTGGTACTTGCCTTGGTTGAGCAGGAGTGTTGGTGAGAGACAGAGGTGTCATGGTGGGGTTAGAGATACCTCGAATGCTGCGGCCAGTCTGGTGTCCACACTTCGGAAAAGCTTGAGAGTTCTGGAAGGTGTCAGGGAGGGAGCTGTTGGGACAATACTCTGGAGGGCTCAGTCCTTAGGACGAGGTCAGAAGGTGTGCAGTGGGTGCAGAGGTGTCTGCAGTCATGGGCAGCCTTAGGGAGAGGGAACCCTGCGCCTTCAGTGTTCCAGCGTTCGTGGGGTTGCACAGCGGGAGCTGAGGTTGGGCACAGTGGGAACAGGTTTTTGCTGTGAGGTAGATCCCCATGGAGTGCTGTGATGGGAATTTGAGTTGCCTGTCTTTAGGTGTCACTCTCTGCTGGGTATTCCCTTCCAGCAGACCCTGTCCCACCATCACAGCAGGGTTTGGTCTGGGTCTTTGACAGTGTTTGGATGCTGGCTGGAGAGCAGCAGGTGCCAAGAGGTTGAAATGCCTGGATCTTCCAGAGTCTGCACTGACCTCAGAGCGCAGTGACACCAGCTGCTGCTGCGTGTGACATGGTGACGAAGCAAGGGTGGCAGTTCCTAAGTGTGCCCTTTTGCAGAGAGACACACCATTGTCTCCTTTTGTTGCTGCAGAGTGTTTAAAGCTCTGCTGAGATAATCCTTGCCAAGGTCACGTCCTGCAGTGGGTTCCCGTGCTGTCTCAGTGCTGACTGGAATGCTGGCTATGCCTGTGCTGGTCCTTAACCTGGAGAAATGCCCCTCCTGCCAGCATTGCCAGGGTAGAGGCTCTATCAGCCTGGCCTGGGAGGGGTGGCTGTGCCCAGGAAGGGTAGCTGTGCCCAGGCACACTGCCTCTGCCTCCTTTGGTCTGTGCGGTCAGGTGGGTCCGTTTGTGTGGCCGCAGTGGTGGCCACAAGTGGCCTTGGTTTGTGTGGCCTCTGCTGTGTTTGCGCAGCCTCTGACCCGGTTTCAAGGCTGGGTTTAGCGTCCAGGGTTGCAGTGTCCAAGGGAGTTTTCCACCATGGCTTGGATAATGAGTCGGTTAATTATTAGTTGCTGTGTGGGAAGACCAGATGTGTCTGGCACCAGCACTTCTGGAGCACAGGGTAGATGAACCTGCTGCGCATCATCCCGTGGAGCGAGCAGCTGGGGTGAGGAGTTGAATTTGGCCGGCCAGCCCCTTTCTCCTCCCAGCCTCCCTGCAGTATGTGTGTGCTGGGAGCTGTGGGTGTGTGGCTGAACCCCCTTCAAGCCATGGTGTCCAAACTCTGTGATGGAGGGTGCTGATCCTGCCTCCTCGGTGCACGACACTGCTGTCCGCAGCTGGGGTCTGGTCTGTAGGTCCTGAAGGTGTCCAGGATGACCAACTGACCAAGAGACGTCAGCTACAGAGTGCCTCCTTTATGTCCCTGTCTGCTCTTCTGCGTGGCAGGGGCTCTGCTCACCCCACCTCTCAAGTTTCCACCTTCTGCAGTAGAGCTGCCTGGCCAGGAAACCTCTATTGACAGAAGCTTCTGGGGAGTAACAGAATTGCCCTTTTCCCAGGCCAGTCTGGATTGGTCTCCTCTTGTATGGTTGTGTCATGGAGCCGAGGATGCTGCTGGGCTGTGCTGAAGCTCTTGGTATGGCAGTGGTTCCCTGAGGCCACTGCTTCTGCTTTGGAGGTCAGGCACACCTGGGGAAGGTGTTGAACTGCAGCATGGACAGCCTGGTCCCCTCCAGTGTGTGATTAAATAACAAAGAGAAGATGTAGGAAGAGTGACCAGGTGTATTTTCATCTGGATTTGCAGGTGATTCAGCCAGTCCAGCAGTGAAGCTGTGCAGTAAGTCATGACTCCCTGATGCTACCCGAACCCCAGTGCTCAGTGGGGATGGGTCCCTGGAGGTGTCTCCTGCTGGAGGCAATCCCTGCTGAGTGAGCTGGCACCAGGACCCAGGTGCTGCAGGGAAGGTGCTCCTCTCAGCTGCCTGCTGGATTTCGGGCTGTGCCTCAGCTCCGGCCAAGCTGCCCATGGCTCGCTGTGTGCCTCCACAGCTTCCCCCAGGAGACGATGGGGATCTGGTGCCTGTTCCCCTGGGGAGTGGTACCTGAGGGCTGGGCACAGCCTGGTGGCTGGGGAGCATCTGGAGGCCCGCAGGGAAATGGGGAGGGTCTGGCAGCCCCAGAGGGAATGGTGCTGTTCCAGGGGGGCTCCAGGTCAGTCTGCTGCTGTGGCCTTGGACCTTTCCTGCTGCTCTGGTGTGTAATAGCTGCAGCGACACACAGGGTGTATGATGTCACACTCTTGGGATTCGCAGTCGGGAGTGCAGGGACTTGCCGCGTTCTGCGTTTTGGCAACCAAGGATGAACACTTGTATGGACGGAGCTGGCATTGGGGTCATGTCACCGGTTTTTAGCAGCCAGCTGCTTGGTTTTTGGTTGTTCTGGGTTGAGAAACTGCTCGTGAGCTGCCCCTTGGCAGCTCTGTGGGTGTGGTCCGTGCCCACCCGCACACGCTGCTGTGGGAGGAGGGAAGCAAGTGCAAGAAGTGGGGGGGGGGAGGAGGCTCCATCCTGGGGGTGCCTCAGACCTGGGTGACAGAGCCGTCTCTGCATGGGTGCAGGCGGCTGCAGGACACAGGGCCCAGGTGAGAGATGTCTTTGGGTCTGTGGGTGGCTCATCTGCACAGATGTGGGTCCCCCAGCTGTCGGGGTGCATGTGTTGTGTGTGTCCCTCGTGTGGTGAGAAAAGGGTGACTGGCGTGTCCTGGGGCAGAGCAAGGGGTGTAAAAGGGACCAGGGGGCATTTACAGTGACAGACTGTAAGTCATGCAGTTGTGGCCGGACGTGTGGAAGTGGATTGTGTTCCAAACCCTCAGGCCTTCCCCGATGGTCCAAACCCTCAGGCCTTCCCCGACTGGCTGATAGTCACAGAACCACAGAATCACTGAGGTTAGAAAAGGTCTCTCAGACCATCCAGTCCAACCATTCCCCCAGCAGTGCTATGGCCACCCCCAAACCATGTCCCCAGGTGCCACATCCACGTGGCTTTTAAATTCCTTCAGGAATGGTGACCCCACCACTGCCCTGGGCAGCCTGTGCCAGGGCTGGACAGCTGATTCAGGGAAGAAATATTCACAATATCAAACTTAAACCTCCCCTGATGCAACTTGGGGCCATTTCCTCTTGTCCTATCCAGCCTTGATGTCCTGGAGTACCTTGTCCACGTGGTAGGTGGGAAGCTTCCCCACATGCTGCAGGGTACAGCAGAGGACACAAGCCTGCTCTGGAGTCTGGACATGCATGACCTCTTTGCCTGCCAGGCACTGCCCTCTTCATCCTTAATCAAACTGCCTCAGCTAACGAGGCAGGAGAGAGGCTGGGGGCAGAGTCACGGTGGGATGTCCCCCTGAACAGGAGGCGTGTCGTTTCATCAAGGTGTTACTCAGTCGAAGAGTTGGTGTGTACAGGTCTGGCCCAGGATGGCAGGGGTACACAAGGGGTCTTCTTCTCACACCTGTGACCTTGGCTCTAGAAGGGGCCTCAGAGGGACCATTCCACTCCAAGATCTGCATCTCAGTAACTTCCAGGCTATTGTGAAGGAAGGGAGACTCCAGCTGCACTGTGTAAAGTGATACTCTCACCCTGGCATGGTGCTGAGTGGAGACAGTGTGGGTGCAGGCAGTGTGCTGGGCTGTGCCGGGACCCCTGGGCTGTGCCGGGACCCCTGGGCTGTGCCAGGACCCCTGGGCTGTGCCGGGACCCCTGGGCTGTGCCAGGACCCCTGGGCTGTCAGTGCCACACGTGCCAGGTGGGTGACCAGGACCCGTGGGTGGCTGGGCTGACGCGCAGGCCTGGCAGGTGCTGGGTGGGCAGGCAGTCGTGCAGCTGTGCCTGGTGCTCGGGTAAGGTGTGCTGATGGGCGCGAGGAGCGGGGTGTGTGGTGTGGCTGAGTACAGTCCTGTTGGCCTTCTCTTGTCAGTGTTTATGTGTGTTAAGGTTTACTCGGGAGCCTTCTCAGCAAGTCAGAAATCAAAGTGTTGCAAACTCTTGAACCTGGGTTAAAAACCAAGCAGGGATCTGCTGGGACAGTTGGTGCAGGAGGCAGCTGGCAGTTGTTGGGGCAGCTTGTCCTGGTCATCCTTGAGCAGATCCAGAGAGAGCCCAGCTGGTCCTCTCGGGGGCTCTCCCTGCCTCTCTCCTTCCCAAGGCTGATCACCCAGGGTGTGTGCCTTGTGCTCCACTCAGAACTTGCCAAAAACCTGCTGTGTGTAGTGAACCAGCACGAGTGTGTGCTGCCTGCTCCCGTCAGGGAGTGCTGGGGACAGGGAAGGCCTGCGTGGTGCTTTGTCTGTCACATTACCTGCCAAAGAAGCTGAGCAGGGCAGAAGTCCCAAGTGGAGGTGACAGCTTTTTTTAGAGCCAGTGATGCAGTTGGAAATAGGTGTGCTGTTACCTTTTGGAAAGGGCTCAAAAATGTATTATTTTCCTCCTGACTGATGAATTGTTTTAGTAAAAGCGTTACCTCTGCCTGAAAAAGGAGAGGGCAGGTGAAAGACACCGCAGAGAAATGATTCCTCAGGGTGGCTATAAATAACCTGGTATTCCTGGAGCAGACTTGGGGATTATTTGTCTGTAGCTCCTGGAAAAGGAGAGTTCCTGAGTCAGCCATGGAAGGTAAACTCTAGGTAGGAGCACCATGTTTGCACCTTTCTCGGACATGATGGGGGAATGTCGTGGCCTGTGGCTGCACAAGCAGGGACAAGGGCACAGTGCCAGCTCACAGTTTGTTGCTGCGTACTCCCTGAGCAGCTCAGCCAGCCCTCTGGCAGGGGGAGCAGGGCCGGGCTCTTCCCCGTGGCTTTGGGCTGCCCAGTGAGGTGAGAGAGGTGAGATGAAGCTTTAGCCTGGAGATGGAGGAAGAGCTGGTGCTGTTGTGTGTCCAGCCTCCCCTAAGGGGTTCCAAGGGCTGGAACATGGCTTGGGGTGAGGGCGGGCGCTGCTGGGCTCTGGCAGGGCTATGGAGCACAGGAGAGATGCTCCCAGGGCTAGAGCCCCTCTGCTCTGGAGCCAGTCTGGGAGAGCTGGGAATGTTCCTCTGGAGAGGAGAAGGCTCCAGGGAGAGCCCAGAGCCCCTGCCAGGGCTTAAAGGGGCTCCAGGAGAGCTGGAGAGGGACTGGGGACACGGGCTGGAGGGACAGGAGGCAGGGAATGGCTTCCACTGCCAGAGGGCAGGGCTGGATGGGATATTGGGAAGGGATTGTTCTCTGTGAGGGTGGTTTGGGGACTGCTGGAGTAGGCACCAGGAGTTGTGGTTGTGGGATTGGGGCTGCTGGGGGAGGCCTGGAGCCACCCTCCCTGTGGCTTCGGGTGACACTGGAGCAGTGCCGGTGCCCAGGTCACCGTGTTTGATTGCTGCCTGCTTTTGGGTCTGGTAGATTTGCTGCTTCCCTTCTGAGCCCATTCTGACATTCCCATTCCTGCAATAGTCCATGGCCACAGATCTGGCAGGTTTATTACAGGCTCCTGAAGATGCAGAGCTCCCACAGGTTTCTGGTCTCCAAAAATCCTTTCTGTTTGTATGTGATAAACGTGCAGGAGGTGCTGCTCCTGTGGGTCCTGCCCCGAAGCTGGTGTTGGATGGAAGGTCTGACCTCACCAAGGCGAGTGACGGCCTAAGGCTTGTCAGGAGGGGCTGCTGGCTGCTTCTGGTACTCAAGGTGTCCTCCAGGCTCCTGCTCCTCCTCCAGATGCTCTGTGGCAGGCTGGGGATGTTTCCTCAAGCCGTGCTGGATTGCCACAGCCTCCGTAAGCCTATTGCAGCACGCTGCCGGTTCCATCCCATGCCGTAGTGAGTTGTGTTTGTGTTCAGTCAGGACCGTGGCCGTTACCCTCGGCAGCTGCACGGCCTGCAGCACGCTGAGGGCAGCTCACGGTGCTGGCACGTGCCCTCAGCTCTGGGCTCTGGTGCAGCCGGTGCCCCCAACAGGATGTCTGGGCCCTAGTGCTTCCCTTGTCCTCTGTGCCTCGGGGCAGGGGATGCCCGAGGGGGTTTTGTGCTCCTGCAGGGCTGAAGGAAGGGTTCCAGCAGTGGTTCCCGGGCTCTTTGCTGCCATACTGCTGCTGCTCTTGGCTCGGCTGCTCCTCCCCGTTTGGGGCTCCTGCTGCAGGTTGGGTCCTCGTGCAGCTCTGTGTCTCTGGAGTAGAAGGGCAGGAAGAACCATATATCTGCCTGGAGGGAGCAGGGAGAGTGTAGCAGGATCCTTGCTGGGATCTTGAGTGTAGTAACCTGATGATTTCTTCCCTCTGTCTGCAGATTCATTTGTGAACAGCCAGGAATGGACCCTGAGTCGCTCGGTGCCTGAGCTGAAGGTGGTGAGTACTTGTGGCTTGTGCCTGGGATACCCCTGGTTCCCCAAATCCTCAGGAAAATCCTGCATTTTTGTATGGCCAGGTGGAAACACACAGAGGCTTCAGCCTTGGAAGGGAGAGGGGAGCTGTGCCAGGGAAGGACGGGGATTTCTCGGCAGCTCATGCCCTGAGGGGTGAGCCAGAGCTTGTTGATCTGGGAGAGCACTTGGATGTGAAGGTGAAAAGGCACCGTTTGAGCTGCTCAGCTTCCCTGCTGGCCATGGCAGAGCTGTGGTGCCTGTCTGGATGCTGCTGCTCAAGCTGGTGCAGCAGAAGCAGGTGCAGGTCCCAGGTGGTGGTTCAGGCACAGGCCCATGGTGGTCACCCCCAGAGCAGCCATCCTGGCGTGGGAGGTGTCACCGCTCCTTGAGAGCCTCATGGACCTCAGCTCTGCACTGGCACTCCTCCTGCCTCTGCCGAGCTGTCCCTGCCCCTCAGGGCTGCTGGAGGATGGCACTCAGCTCTGTTCTGCCAGACGGAGGGGATGGGGCTCCCCAGGCCTGTCAGCGCAGGGCGGGTTTCCCCAGGTCACCTTCACCAGCTCCCTGTGGGGTGTGGTCTCTGTGATCCCTGGCACAGCCCCTCCAGGTGGGATAGGGTCAGCGTTGCGGGCTCTGGGGTGGCCAGGAGGTGGTGTCGGGGTGGGCTGGGTGCTGCTGGTGCTTCAGTGATTGGTTCCTCCCTCTGCTCTTCCTGTGCTCTCTGTGCCAGCCCTCAGCTCCCCTTACGGGCTCCTGGCGTGTCCCCTTCAGTTCTTCCTTCAGCTTGTGCGAGTTTAACTTTTCTCTATATTAGTTCAAGAAACAAAAGAAAAAAATTCTTGCAAAACATTCCAGCACCGTCCTGCCACAGTGTCTCTTACCTGCAGTTAAGTGAGGATCAAACTAAACTTTGAATATTCATTTGTTAGTTTACCTGTGGAATGCATTTTTTAAAACATTGTCACAGCTGTTTGGGTGTTGCTGCCTGATGTTGAGGCTCTGCAAGGCTGCAAAGCCGTGCTGCCAGCTAAACCATCCTTAAGCTTTTAGTTCTTCCTCAAGTGGCACATCCCTTTCCCCAGGTTTTGCATGACCTCTGGGGATCTCTGTTGCTCCTGGATTTGATCTCGCCAAAGCAGCTCTCCTAAAAGCCCAGAGGCCTTTTGGAGTCCTAGTTTAGAGTGACAGAATCATTTGGGCTCATTGGGAAATGAACCATGAATGAATTGGGAAATGAATCATTGGGAAAAGCCTTTGGAGATCACTGAGTCCAGCTGCTTCCCCAGCACTGCCAAGGCCATCACTGTCTGTGTCCCCAGGTGCCACATCCATACGGCTTTTAAATTCCCGCAGGGATGGGGGTTCCACCCCTGCCATGGACAGCTGTGCTGGGGCTGGAGAGCCCTTTCCAGGAAGGAGTTTTCCCAATATCCACCCTGAGCCTCCCCTGGCAACAACTTGAGGCTGTTCCCTCTCCTCCTGTCCCTGTTCCCTTGAAACAGAGCCCGACCCCCCCAGCTGTCCCCTCCTGTCAGGGAGCTGTGCAGAGCCACAAGGGCCCCCTTGAGCCTCCTTTGCTCCAAGCTGAGCCCCTTTCCCAGCTCCTTCAGCCTCTCCTGGGGCTCCAGCCCCTTCCCCAGCTCCGTTCCCTGCCCTGGATGCGCTCCAGCCCCTACATGTCCTTCTTGTCGTGAGGGGCCCAACGCTGACCCCAGCAAGAAATGTTGCCAAGCTTCACTTCCTTCCCATTTTCAAGCAACTCTGTGTCCTCTGTCTCTCCTGCAGGAGTTGAGGGTCTCGCTGCTCTCCCTGCTTGTGTTCCCAAGCATTCAGGATACTTTTTCCAAGGTCTTTGAATAATTTGATGTATTTAATATAAATTCAGCAGTTTTCCCTCCCTCAGTTTCTCCACAAAAACTCTCCCAGTGCTGCAGGCCAGGAGGGAGCTGTGACTGAGCAGTTCTTGCAGAGGGGCACTGACGGTGCCTCCTGGACGTGGCAGTGGGCAGTGCCAGCACAGTGCCGACTGCGTTCCCGCCATCTCCCAAAAACCGTGGAACGGAGGCTCCCACGGTGCTTGCACACCTTGTCTGGCCCCAGTTTGCTGCCTCTCTGGGGTTGTGTTCCTCAGGGCTGTCAGTTCTGTGGCTGGTTTGAAGCTCCAGGTGAGCTCAAGGACATGGCAAGATTTTGGTGATATGCAGGTCAGGGTTTGTACTGTGTGCAAACAAAGCTAACTGCAGCCTCTGTCCAGGTTTTAGGGCTAGGTGCCATTGGAGTGTTTATCTTTGGCGTGGCATGGCACCCTTGCTGCTGGGCGGGCTCGGGAGCCTCGCCGTTGGCAGAGGAGCCGTGGCCAACCTGGCACTGGACCCTGAGCTGCCTGCCCAGAGCTGGGCTCTCCAGCGTTCCTTCTGTGGGACCTTCTTTAGTACTCCCACCTGGAGTGCTGTGTTCGTGGGGCCCAACAAAACATGGACACGGACCTGGAGTGAGTCCACAGGAGGCCATGGAAATGCTCTGAGGGCTGAAACCCCTCTGGAGCCAGGCTGGGAGAGCTGGGAGTGTTCAGCCTGGAGAAGAGAAGGTTCTGGAGACATTAGAGCCCCTTCCAGGGCCTGAAGGGGCTCCAGGAGAGCTGAAGAGGGACTTGGGACAAGGACAAAGGGGAATGGCTTCCCATGGACAGAGAGCAGGGTTAGATGGAATACTGGGAAAGAATTCTTCCCTGTGAGAGTGGTGAGGCCCTGGCCCTGGGCGGGACCTGCAGCGGGACCCAGAGCAGCGGGAGCATTTGAGGGCCTGGCTGAGAGCTGGAAAACCTGCCTGGTGGTGACTCACCTGCCAAGCTCATCCCTGTGCCTGGAAAAGTTTGGCTGTAAACTTCCATGGTGGCAGAGGCGGCTTTAGTGTTCGTAGCCACCCCACACCCCGCATCTTCCGGCACTGGTGTGGCCATGTGAGTGCAGCTGCACAGAACCACAGAACCGTTACGGCTGGAGAAGCCCTCTAAGACCACCAAGTCCAGCCATCAATAGCACCACCACTGTGTTCACCACTAAACTATATCCTCAAGTGCCACATCCACATTTTTTGAATACTTGCAGGGATAGTGACTTGGTACAACTTCAGCTGAAAGTGATCCCTTTTTGTGGAAAAGGGATACCTGATACCCAACCTAAACCTCCCCTGATGCAATTTGAGGATGTTACCTCTTGTCCTGTTGTTAGTTACCTGGGAGCAGAGCTCAATCCCCACCTGGCTGCACTCTCTTGTCAGGGAACTGTGGAATGAGAGGGCTCCTCCTGAGCCTCCTTTTCTCCCGGGTGAGCCCCTTCTTCTGCCTCAGCCAATTCTCACCAGTCTTTTGCACCAGATCCTTCAGTACAGACCTGGTCCCACAATTAGCGGCATTGAACGGTCAGGAAGACACTGACAGTGAGCAGAGCTGGGCTCTCTGACTGACCCATCCCAGGACCCCCACCTGCATTTCCTAGCCAGTCTGAGCATGCTGCAGTCAGATGTAATTTCACCCAATTAAATTCGGTGCTCAGCAGCTTTATCCTTGGGTTTGGTTGAGCGGTGGTGCTGGGTGTTTCCGCGTGGGCGGCACCATTGGCTCCGCTGGCAGATGCACGTAGTGCTGCCGTGGTGCTGGTGCCTCAGGCATGAGCACATGCTGGGCCTGTACCCAGCGTGGAGCTGGCCTCTGCTTCCCTTCTACTGGCAGCTGCTGTCCAGAGCTGCAGCACCCCAGAACAGGACGGGAGGGCTGGGAGAAGAGGTATTTTTCCTTCTGTTCTGTTCTGGCAAGTGTTCACTGAGGAACAGAAAGGCTGAGGGAAGAGCTGATGTGGTTCTGACAGGGCTGTGCCTATTCAGGTGAGGACGAGAGTACTCACTGCCCTCTGTCCAGGTGGCTGTGCCCCCGTCTCGGCTGCGCTCTGCTTGACTGAGCCCGGTCAGTCCCCTGGCCTCCTACCAAATACCGGGCTCTGCTGCACCATCCCTGTGCCTGCCTTTCATCAGCAAGTGCCCCAGCACTGAGGGTGTCACCTCACGAGGGTGGCCTCGTGTACAGGGACACGTGCTGGGCACACGGGTGACGTGAGTGTCTGTCTGTTCCAGGGCATCGTGGGGAACCTGTCCAGTGGCAAGTCGGCCCTGGTGCACCGCTACCTGACCGGCACCTACGTGCAGGAGGAGTCTCCAGAGGGTAAGGTCTGGTTCCCAGGGTGCCTGGGGATGGGCTGGGTCCTCACTCCTCTCCGTGGTGCTGAAGGTGATCCCAGTCCCTGCACCTCCTCCACCGCTGCCATGGGGCTCTGCAGCTCCCCCGGCCCTCGTTTGGGGTGTCCCCTGCTTACTGACCCGCGGCTTCGCTCCCCCAAGGTGGCCGGTTTAAGAAGGAGATCGTGGTGGATGGACAGAGCTACTTGCTGCTGATTCGAGATGAAGGGGGCCCCCCGGAACTCCAGGTAGGAGACGTCTCCTCCCCGTGGTCCCTTCCCTGTTGGAGGCACTGGGGGAGGTTGTGCTGGCTGAGCCCGGTGTGGCTGCCCTTGCTGGCAGCTCGGGGCCCGGGTCTCCAGCTGCTCGTCCGCGCTGTAATCCTGCCATGTCTCTTCAGTTTGCTGCCTGGGTCGATGCAGTGGTGTTTGTCTTCAGCCTGGAGGATGAGATCAGCTTCCAGACCGTCTACAACTACTACCTGCGGCTCTGCAGCTACCGGAACACCGCCGAGGTGCCGATGGTGCTGGTGGGCACACAGGGTGAGAGCAGAAGGGCGCCTGGGCTTCCCCCACAGCCCCGGCCTCAGCGTGCCAGCCTTGTGAGCGCGGTGGGTCTGTGAGCCTTACAGGGGGCCGGCGAGGCTGAGGCCCCAGCCCAGGGCCTTGAGGAGGGAGCTCCTGCTCACGCCATCTCAGCTTCCCCAGAGAGCTGCCTCATTCCACGGAGCCACTTTCCTCTTGGAAATGGCATGATACCCTGGTGCTGCCTACCCCAGCTCTGGTGAAGAGTTTTCTGTGTTACAGTAGAGAGAGCAGGAGCAGGACGTGGATGTAGGGAAAAAACTGTTCTGGCAGGACAGTTCATGAGCACTGTGTGACCTGTTCCTAGCCAGGAGGAAGCTCTGAGGCCAGAAAGGCAGGAGCAGTGGGAAGGAGTAACAGGGGGTCTGCTCCATACCCCCATATTAAAAGCAAAACAAAGTTGTTAAACTTTGGATATTTAGAGATCATGGAATGAATTTTAGGACTGAGTGATCTTGGCTCAGGAGTGGGATGGCAGCATGCACTGTGGAGGTGCAGGAGTGGGACAGGTAATGGGATCAGTGGCCATTGTTGTCCCAGACACAGAACCAGGTGAGGTCCTAGCCTTGGTACAGGCACACAACCATCTGGAGAGCTCAAGCAGGGCTTCCTCCCAGTGCAGGTCCCACTTTTCCTACCCCACCTGAAAAGGTTTATTCGCAGCCCCACTTGTCCCTGGCTTGTCTTCAAGGAGTTGGATTCCTCTTTGGAAGGATGTTTTTCCAAAACAGGCAAGCACTTGGTGGCTATCTGTGATACAAATTGAGCCTGTATTTTAGAGCTGTCCAGGAATTCCTTGGCTGTAGAGACATCTCAGTAGAGTTGACTTTCACATTAAACCAGGAAGATTTCTCCCTTGGATTCTTTAACATGTAGGGTTTGGCCATGAGCCGTAAAATGGTGGAGACTGACAAATCTATTTTATTTGGCAGCTGGGGCTGCCTGGCCTTGGTCCCCACACTTCCCAGAGGTGTTCTGCCTCTGCTGAAATGTCAGTGGCTGGGTGGTTTGGGAAATTGAGTCAGGTTCATTTACAGAGATTCATCTGTTTTTCTACAAACTGGGACTTTGTGATCACAGGCATTTATGGGGCAGTGCTATGGAGCCGGTTCCCCTGTGTGAAGAGAGGAAGGGAGGCCAGAAGTGTCGTGGGAGCTGTGGATAGGTGGGACAGGGCCCTTGCCTTTCAGCCTGCTGTCCCTTTGGTTTGCAGATGCAATCAGTGCCACCAACCCCCGCGTCATCGACGACTCGCGGGCACGGAAGCTCTCCAATGATTTGAAGCGCTGCACGTACTACGAGACCTGTGCTACCTACGGCCTGAATGTGGAGAGGGTCTTCCAGGACGGTAACTGCAGCCACGTCAGGGTGTCCGGGCAGGACGGGGTAGTGTGGTCTCACAGAGGAGTTTGTGCTGCCCTTGGAGTAGGAAAGCAGCACCTAAACAGCTGGATGGGACAGCTGTTCCTGATGGGAACAGTGTGAGAGAGCATTCCTGCTTAGGCTTGGAGAGGGGTCTGCAGCACAGTGATGCTGAGGGAACCTGCACCATCTCCTGGGAGTTTGCAGTCTGCTTAAATAATCAGTGACCCTAATGGGGATTATGTGTTCCCTCTAGTGACAGGACAAAGGGGAATGCCTGAAGCTGATAGGATGAGGTGTTTCTGGAGTGGGTAAGTGATTCTTCCTAGTGAGCGCTGGTGGGTCATGATGCATCTGGTTTGTCATCTGGTGGATCCCGGTGCAGATGGTTTGGGTTCTTGTGGAGTTCTGGCAGTCACAGACTGGGAGGACCTTTCCTCGCGTGGCAGCGCAGTTTCCATCAGGCCTTGTCTTTATATGGCTTCTTCCACACGAGTCGCCACCCTGGCTCCCAGCAGACCTGCCCCGGGCAGGCTGGGGAGGATGTCTGCTTCCCACAGCAGGAGCAGGTAGAGCTGCTTTCAGTGCCCAGGTTGCCTGCTTGCCTGGAGTGTGTGCTGCACCTCTGTTTCTGGAGAGCCCTTCCCTGCCACTGTCCTGGGTCACAACCAGTGGCCACTGGCCTTTTTGGGGAGCAGGTCAATGTGTTGGCACAAGAGCTTGAGGGGGTGACCACCCTGCCCCTTGGGGTTCACAGGCAGCTTCTCCCACACTGGCACATGGTGCTGCAGAGTGTGGGGGATGCTCCAAGACAGAAAAGCTGGTACTCCATCGTCACCAGCTGTACAGGGATTCTCCGAGAGCTGGGTGGCCCTGGCTGTTGTTCCACCACAGCTCAGGTGGGAGCAGCAGAGACCCCGTTCCTCAGAGCGAGTCTCGGTGTCCGCTCTGCAGCCTGGAGCTCTGTGTGGTTGAGCTGTGCTGTCTGGACTGGGCACGGTGCAGTGTCTGCCTGATGGTGTTGGGGCTTTTGTGGCCGAGGCTGTGTCTGGGCAGTCAGGCTGCCGAAGGTCACCGTGAGAAGGACACGTGGCAGGAGAATGGGGGTTGCTTCCTCCTTGCTGGTTTCTCATGTTCTGGCAGAATTCTCCCTGGAGGTGCTGCTCCCTTTGTGGGAATTGCGCTCCTCCGTCCTTCCCAAGCCCACAGATGTCACAGTGACTTCTGAGGTGAGAGGATGGCATCTTGGTATTGGCAGGTATTGCCAGGAGGTGGCCCTGGCACAAGCAGGGACAGTGCCCCAGGCCTGTGTCCTGCAGTGTCCAGTCAGCTTCAGGACTCCCTGAGGCAGGCATGCCCTGAGGGGTGGTTGGCGTGGTCCCCTCATGGCAGAGCCCCACTGAGGTGGGGACTGGTATGGAATGTGCCTTGTGCCCTCTTGGCTCCAAAGAGGTCTGGTTAAAGAACTTTATTCTCAGGATTGCCCTCACAATTCCTGTTTGAAGAAATCTGGACTTCAGATTCAGCAGATGCCAGGACAGTTTGCAAGAAGCTATCATTTGGGGGGCCTCAGTTCTTGGGCTTCATTTTAAAGCGTGTTTGTACCAAGAAAAGGTCAGAGAGCCCCTAGCTATGGTCACCTTGGTGATGTTCCTGAGGAGGAGGACTGACCCAGCCCTGGTCCTGTGGGGCACAGGAGGGACAGCAGCTGTGCTGCCCCGTGCTGTGGGTGACTTCTTGAGCTTCACCTCTGCTGCAGATCCCAGTGCATGGCCCTGCCTTTCCTCTGCCCTGGGCACTGGAGAGGGCAGGAGAAGACAGCCAATGGCTCCATGGCCCAGGAGCTGTGGCTGAGGTGCTGGTGGCATTGCTGGTCTCCATCATCCCCCTCAAAATCGGGGCTGCAGGCCCAGGCTCCAGGAGGAACTCCCAGGGAGGCTCTGGATCCCCTGCCCAGGGGACATCTCCCATCCCAATGCTGGCTGGGCACACTGTGAGCTCTGGCCCCCCAGGAAATACCCAGAAAAGACCCTCTGCTACTGCTGTTGTGGGCAGGGAGCCTGGCAGAGGCTCTGCATGTCCCGTACCACTACTGCTAATGAGGAATTAGCCATGAGGCCAGTGAGACCACACTGGAGGGATACACTGGAGGGACCACACTGGATCTCCCCAGTCCTGAAATGAGGCCCCTTGAGGTGACCTTCACCTTTCTGCATGCCGGGCCCAGGCTCTTCTACTTGCTGAACATCAGTCAGACTTTTCCGGGACAGTTTCTGCCATCCCTTACACCAGCCTTTGTTCCGGTTTCTCTGGTTGTCACACACAGCTCTGCTGTACAACCAGTGAGGTGTGTCCTGCCCACAGAGCCTGAGCAGCCCCACTGCCCAGTGTCACTGTGGGCATCAGCACCTGAGCATCACTCAGTGTTTCAAAGCAAACCCAGCACTCTGAGTCTGGACAGAGGAAGAGCATGCAAAGGTCCCTCGTGACCCACCGAGGATTCTACAGAGAACCCCTCAGGGTGTCACCTTACAGACCCACAAGGCCCAGACTGATGGAGGTGGCATTTGCCCAGGCAGTTCAGTCCAGTACCTGGCTCCTGGAGTTGCTGTGAGGGGTGACTGAGAAGTGATGGACTGTCCAGGGATTCTCCTGCAGCAGGCCTGGGCTTGTAGTGTCTCCGTGGTGTCGGTGGGAAGTTGCTGTTCTGTGTGATGCCCGAGAGGGCAGCTGGCCTCTGGGCACTCAGCTTGAGCAGTGCAGGCAGCACATCAGTCAGGGGAAGGGCCTGGCTCTCCCTGAAGCCCTCCAGAAATCTGTGGGTGGAAGAAGCTGCTTTCTGAACTCTGACGTTGTCCCTTTCTCCCTTTTCCAGTGGCTCAGAAGGTGGTGGCTCTCCGGAAGAAGCACCAGCTGTCCATCGGCCCTTGCAAGTCCCTGCCCAACTCACCCAGCCACTCATCTGTTTCCGCAGCCTCCATTCCTTCTGTCCACATCAACCAGGTGGGGAATGGGAACGGGGAAGGCCAAGAGCCTCTTGTGCTCTCCACACCCTCAGCTCAGTACCCAACAGTTCAGCCTTAGACTTGCACCGCTGCTCTGGGTGGGCTCTTGGGAAGAGCAGGGTGGTGTCTTCTTCCATAGTCCAGAGCAGCTGTGGCTGCCCCGGCCCTGGAAGTGTCCGAGGCCAGGTTGGAGCGATGGGGCTTGCAGCAACCAGGTCTAGTGGAAGGTGTCCCTGCCCATGGCAGGGAGTGGAATGAGATGTACTTGAAGGTTCCTTCCGGCCCAAAGCACTCCATGATTTTATGATTGTGTGACAGTTTGATGCTTGCCCTGAGGTCAAGTTTCATGTCTAAACGTTGGCTTAGGGTCCCCAGACTGTCGTGCTTTGGCAGCCGTGGCAGAGCCTTGGGCTGTGGGTTGTGGGGAGCTCTCGGGCAGTGTGAGAGGCGGAGCTCTGGCTGCCCAGCTGGGCGGGCACAGCTGCTCAGGTCCCGCTTCCCCGGGCTCGGGAAGCTGACCGGAAGCACGTGCACGAGCATTCGAGGGCTTCTGAGGGGTGCACCTGCGGAGACGTGGCTTCAGTGCTGAGCTGAAGGAGCAGAGCGGGGAGGAGGTTCCCTCCCCTCTGCCAGAGGAGGGGCTCTGTGCTGTTGGTAAGGGTTGCCAAGGTCTTGGTGCGGGGAGGATGGTGATGCTGTAGGTGCTTGTTCTGTGGCCCTGGAGCAGAGCTGAGGCAGGACGGGCTCCGTGGTGAGGGGCTGGGGAAGGAGATCCTTTGGGCAGCCACCTCAGTGCATTCAACTTTGCTACATTCCCAGGGCCCACAGAAATGCCGTCCAGGCAACTGGTGAGGAAGAAAGGAGAGATCCTGGGCTCCATTGCTCCCCAGGGCACTCAAGGCGACAGATTCCACCTCTGGAGCAACTGGCGTATGGAATCACAGGATCTGTGACAGGGACTGCAGGAAATCTGACTGTGCCTGAGGGACAGCACATGTAGCTGATAGGTTTTCCATCAGGGGATTGGCTTTGAAACTCTGGGTGTGTCAGAACCTCCTAGCCCTGGGAGAACTCCTGGGCCCCACCACAGGAGCCTGTCCCTTGCACAGACGTGAGCCATATCTGCAGCCACCACCTGTTGTAGATGCTTCTAAAGAAGGATTGCAAGTAGGTGAATGCAGGTTTTTGCAGAGACCTGTGCCAGCTTCCTGGTGCTCCAGGTCACCTGGACACCAGCAAGTTCAAGTAAAATCTGTGTGCAGATGGATGGGCTGCTGGGGGAGGCTGTGGAGCCAGGTTCTGTTAGAGCCTGCTTGTGTCCAGAAAGCTGGGGACAAGTTCAATGGGAGACATCCAAGGTGGAGAGCAAAGTCCCAGGGAAATAGAGATTTGAGTGTCTCTGGTAATTTGAGGGTTTATTAGCAAATTGTGTACAGTATGAGCCTGGTTGGGAAGGAGAGGCCACCTGTGCTGGAAGGGAAGCAAGAAGCTGATGACCAAGGTCAGCATTTCTCACTAAACACTTGTTTAGTGTTTTCTTCCATGTCCAAAGTATGAAAAGAGTCCCAGTAAATCTGTGTCGTTGGCACTGGCTGTGCCAGGCAGGCAGCATGTTTACCATGAAGCTGAAAAGTGTTCCCTGGGCAAGGGATGGGGCTGCCAGATCCCCCGGGCTCCCCAGTCTGAATCCAGTCACTCATGTGACTGTGCATGGAACCTGAAGGGGTAGCAAAAATGTGAGGGAGGGAAGAGACCCTGACACAGGAGGAAAGTAAGCACTTGAGTGATTTACCTGAGGAATGAGTGCAGAGATAGGCCAAAACCTGATCTAAAATACGCAGGTGTGACATGAAAGAGCTCCTTAAGGAAAGGCAGCACTGAACAGAAGGGGTGGATTTAGGACTGGCTGCGGGGAGCAAATTTTGGAAGAATTTTCTAACTGCATGTCATGAGCTTTGTGAGGTGTTTGCTCAGAGCCGTCCCTGCTTTCCTCTCCTTTCCTTCCCACAGAGCACCTCTCAGCACGGCTTGCAGATGACGTCTGTGTAGAGGTGAATTCTGGCTGCCTGCTCAGGGACAGACCTTTGCTCTCTGTACCTTGCTGTGCTCCTGGCTTGGCTGGAGGGATGTAGGGAGCTGTGGTGGGAACAGAGCTGTGAAGGGAAGTAACGCAGCGTGCAGCTCACAGGGATTGCAGCTTGATGGCCTGTGCCCCCTCCCCTGGGCCCCACAAGGGTGATCAGAGTCAATTTGTGTTCCTGGGGTCTTTTGTGGTCCCACCACAAACCCTCTCGGTGCCAATCCGTGCAGCGATCTTTGCCCTGGTCTTCGCATGTCTCTCCCCCATTACTAAAGACACTTCTGAAAATAGTGAAGAAATGGTGAGCGATCCTAAAATGCTGTGAAGTATTTGCCTGCTCTCGCATGGGCTTGGAAGTGAGGTTCTGGAGCTGCTCCCCACTGTGCTCAGGGAAAATCCAAGTGGCTTTGGGAAACAAATTCACCCATAACTGATGGTTCTGACAGGGAACTGGGCAGAGCAGCCCACACACTCGGGTGTGTACTCAGGCTGCCCAGGTGGGAGGGCACAATGCCCAGGTAGGTACTGGGGAGCAGTGCCCTGGTGTCCCCTGCTCCTGGCCCAGCCATACGTGGTGGGGCAGCTCTGGGAGGGGATGGACAGGCTCGCCCTGCCAGGAGAGACCAATGGGAGTGACAAGGTGTTTGTGGAGCAAAGCTGAACTCCGGCATTCCTGAGGGCCTGGGGCTCTCACCAGGGTTTCTCATTTACTTTTGCAAGTCAAAGAGCAGTAACTGGCACAGGGAAAACAGGAAAAAGGCTCTCAAGGGAGAGTTTAGGAGCGCAGGACTTAACATGGAGATGAGGTGGAAAGAAGCCAGACAACAGGATAAGGAGCTTTCCTTTGCCTTGTGCTGCAGGTATCAGTGTACACAGGTGGGACACCCACTTGGGATAGAAGGATCCCCTTCCCTTCCAGTACTGCCTGGGGGGGCAGGAGGAGTCGCTGGAACAGTGGGACTGGCATTTGGGGGTCAGGAGGAGGCCCTGTAATAACAGGATTTGTATTTGGGGGGCAGGAGGAGCCCCTGGAACTGAGATTGGCAGTACTGCTCTGGCCTGTACAGCAGGGACAGTGCTGTCCTCTGGAGCTGCCAGCTGAGAAGGCACTTTCCTTGGAATGGGAACAAAGGGTCCCCCACAAAGAGCTTCTTATGGTAGGTAGGAGCTGAGACCCAGCCCTGCCCCTTCTCTTGTTCTGGGCACAGATCTTCTGGAAGTAGCTTGACACTGCTGCCTGAGCCAAACTGACTTTTTTGGAAGTGGCCACTGCTTGTCTGGTCTGTCAGCTGGACCAGTCCAGCATGGTTACCGGGAGAGGAGGGACTCCAGAGGACCCTGGTGATTTTGTTACCCATCTCTCTGGAGGATACCCTTCTCCTGGGACAGTGGTGCTGTGGATGTGTCCTGGTCTCCTTGCACAATGCATGATTGTCTTGGGAACCAGCCAAAGGCCCTGGTTTCATTTCTGCCTTTGGGAGTTTGGGGCTTTTTCTCTGACTCTGCAGCGGTGCCTGGAGCCTGGAGGACATTGCTCCATCCATTGGGAGGGAAAGGGAGCTGTAGGAGCAGGTCAGCCCTGGTCAGGGTTTTCCACTAGCTCTCATGAGTCACTGGATGTGCTCGGTGGGTCCCTGAGCCTGGGTGCTGTGTTCAGCATCAATCTGGTACGGCAGGAGCCAGGGCCAGCCCTGGAGTCCTTCACTCCCTTGGACACAGATCTGTCCCTTTGGCCTTCCCAGCACCTTGAGGGGTGTGGGTCTGCACCTGCTGGAGCAGGCACCTTGTATTCCCCAGCAGCCCCAGGGAAAGCTCTTGCCTGCTGCCTTGGCCTCTCCTCTCTCTGTCTTGCCCACACCTATTGCTGAGTGAGCAGGTTGGATGGGTTTGGGAATCCCACTCCTCACTTGGCCCTGACTCCCACCTTGCTCCCTCCTGGCAGCTCCTGGCCCTTGCCTGCAGGGAGGGGATGGGAGTTTCTCGGGCCAGTGGGTGCTTGCAACACCTGCAGAGTTGTTCTACCTGATTTCCTTACTTTTTCTGCCCCGTTCTCAGTCTTTCTTCAGGGCCTCTGGGATGCCTTTGGGAGTTCCCTAGGCTGTGGGTGAGTCACTGTTGTGTTTGCTGTGGGATGGCAGTTTGTCTTTCTGCCAGGAAACTGGTTCCCAGCAGCTGGCAGGAGTAACACAGGTAACCCATGCAGGTACCTGACAGGCTGGTGGAGGGAACTGGGTGCCCCCCTGGGCCTTGGGAGCTGCTGCCATCCCTGCCGTGCTCTGGGCTGCCCGTTGTCATGGCTCTTCTCTGATGGCCTCGGCCTGCATTCCTGCACGGGCTCTTTGGGGGCACTGGGAGGGCCTTCATCCAGAGTTCAGTGAGAGACCAGATGAAAGAGGTGGAAAATCAGAGTTTGCAAGTGAAATGAAGCCCCAAGGGCAGCTCACCTGAGCTGGTAGCAGAGCTCACTGGCCTGCTGTGGCACGTTCTGTCAGAGTTCAGGAGCTGCAGTGGCAGGCGTTGGCATTTCCTCCTGGAGGCCCGTGTCCCGCTGCCTGCTCAGCTCATGGCGCCCGCTTTCCATCGCCCACGTGCTCCTCTGGCTTCTCCCTTCTTCCCACAGACACCAGTCTGATGTTGGCTGTCTGTCTCTTGCACACAGAGCCCTTCCCAAGCTACTTGTTCTGTCTCAGGCTTTGTTATTCCAGGAATTGCTGCCCCTGAACTTCAGCTGCTGAAGTTCTGACCTTCCCAGGCACCCCGTGGCACTGCTGATGCTCTTCCACCAGTTACACACTAATGGGAAGGATTTGTCCCGCAGGTGTTTCACCAAGTTTCCAGTTCCCACTGTGCTCTTAGATTCCAATGGTGACCACAGGGGGTTGTTCAGGTCCACCAGCAAAGTACCTGCCAACAGCAGACACATGGTACCGGCCCAGACCTGTCATCTTGTCAGGGTTCTCCCACATCTCTGAGATTTCTGGATCCCACAGAAGTTCTGGAGCTCCCTGCTGCAGAGGAGCGGTGGTGGCTCAGGATTGCCTGAGCCACTCTCCATCTTTGAAGGGCTTTGTACTCTGCCCCCAAACTCATGGCAGCTTGCCTTCATCACCTGGTGTGAGCCATCCTCCAGCCCCAGAGCCCTTCCTGAGGTTTGGTCTGTGGGACATGGGAGGCTCAAAGGCCAGTGTCCTTCGTCACTCAAGGACAGTAACCTTGGCTCCAACACCAGGCAGACTTACAGGCTAAGGAGAGTTATTCTGGCCAGACAGAAATGATATACAGGACTGCAGGGAGTAAGTAAAATATAAACCAAGGTTTATATTTTCCTTGATGCTTTAGTGTCCATCACCTGCATCCACAGGGTTTGTTCCAGCTGCTCTGGCAGGAGCTCAGACTCTGCAGCCTCCTTGGAACTGGCTCCTCCTCAGAGTCACAGCATCATAAATGTGCTGCCACAGTCACCGAGACCAATGGCAGAGACATGCCAAGAATGGCCAGGAGCTGGTCTTGGAGGGGCAGCCATGCCCAGCTCACTGTTCCGTGTGGCAGGTTGTCTGTGCTGCTGCATCCTCCTTCTCTTCCTAACACTTGGAATATTTCACTTTCTTTGACCTAGTTCCCATGTGATGAATCAGTTAAACACAGGCTGCGCGTGTGCACTCGGTGTCCTGGCTCTCTGCAGCTCTTCCTTCATCACAGCACCCGCAAACTCCCGTGTGGGTGTTGCACCCGGGATTGCCAGGAGCTCTCTCTGTTGAAGGTTCAGAAGTCACTGGCAGGTGACATGTTGCTTTGCCCCTTTGTGTCCCTGGTGGTCCCCCCTTCTCTGGGATGCAGCAGCAGAACCTTCTTGTCCAGCGCAGGGTTCTTCACCCTGCAGAGGAGCTCCCAGGCGACATTCCCTTCTCTGGACAGAGTTCCCAGCCTCTTGTACTTGTGGAAAAGCACAACCAGACCAGCTTCCCTCTTGTTCTGTGTTTCAGGACTCCAGAAATGTTCCTGTTTCCAGATAGGCTGGCATGGTCCGAGCCACCCACCTGCTCACAGTATGGAATTCTTTTCCTTGCTCTGCCTTCTTGAGGAGGAAGCTGAAATGCTGCTTGAGTAGCTTTTTTTTTTTTCTTCTTAAGTTCTCATTGTGTGTCTTCTTCCATATCTCTTGTGAAAGAAGAGGGGATCCATGATTTGTGTGAAGGCTGCACCTCTCTCTGAGACCAGACTGTGGCTCATGGTCACTGCTCTGCCTGTGCAGCCCCTTTCATGCTTCTCTGAACTGCTTGTCTCAGAATCAGGCTCTGATCCCACTGGGGATGGGGTTCCCTTGTGGAGCCCCTTCAGCAGATCATCACCCTGCATGGGCTCCATTCCTGCTCAGAGTGTAGGTGGGACGGAGGAAGTCACTGGGCCATTGATGCTACCACTCTGTGAGTGTAGAGCTGGGAGGAGGCAGGCTGCTCCTTCTGGGGTGCTGGAGCTCACCTGCCCTTCTAGGGGCAGCTCCTCCATGTGCTTCTGAAATACTGTTCAGAGCTGCCAGGGAGCTCGGGCTGCCATGTGCCGTGTGACAGTGAGATGTCCTGGGCTGCAGACCTGAAATGCTCCCATGCCAGTGTTGTTTCTGGGATGCCCCTAACCCCTGTCCAGTGGCTGCCTGCACTGCTGGCATGGGCAGGGTGGGAGCAGCCTTGTCTGGAAGAGATGTGTTGGGTGACATGGGTGCATGGCTGCATGATTGGATCTTCCTGTTTCCACGAAGCCCAGTGAGCTGTTAGTGAAGCCCCTTGTGTTCCCAGGCACAGGCCTCCACAGGATACGGTGGTCTGCAGGCAGGGGAGGTGTGTGCCAGCCTCAGGGTGTGCTCAGAGAGACCTCCAAACCAGCAGAGGTGGGTTTCACACAGAGCTTGAGCTTGGGGTGTGGCATTCCGTGCTTCAGGACACGGGACAGGCAAAAGCTGGAGTCGTGGGGACACGCATCCCCATTGGCATCACGGCTGTCCTCATGAGACAGGGAATGGATGAGTGGGACTTGGAGCTGGGCAGGCTTTGGGCTGCCTTGCAGCCTCATGTCTGATGGGCTCAGTGGAGAGGAAGGGAATGACTGCCCAAGGAGAGTGAACCTGGTCCTATGTTCTGGGAGCAGGTGGAGGTACCCTAGCTGTGCCCCTCTAATGGGCACAGCTACATGGGACCCTGCTGCCTCAGGCCTTGTCCCACACCTGTGTTTGGAAGGGCTTCAGCTGGGTTTCTGTGGCTATTTGCTGCCCTTCTCTTTGATTTCAGAACTTGAACATTTTACTGGTGAAAAAACTAGAGTGGAAAGAGAGGAAAGGCTTCCCGAGCCCCTCTGTTGAGCAGGAGCAATGCCTGGCATTGGATGTCTCTGGGTTGCCCAGAGAGGTTGTGAGCTCCCCATCCCTGGAAGCATTCAAGGCCAGGTTGAATGGGGCTTGGAGCAATCTGGTATAGTGGAAGTTGTCCCTGCTCATGGCAGGGGGCTTGGAACTGAATGGTCTTTAAGTTCGCTTCCAGCCAAAAGGATTCCATGATTTTTTAGATGTCACCCTGTCCCAGTCCTGTGCAGCACTCCCTGCCCTGGCATGACGCCGTGTGGGGCAGGTGATGTTCCTGCAATCGTGCCCCCAGGTAGCCTGTCTGACCTCTCTGACCATCCATCTCCTCCTCCAGGCCACCAACGGTGGAGGAGCCTTCAGTGACTACTCCTCCTCTGTGCCCTCCACCCCAAGCATCAGCCAGCGGGAGCTGCGGATTGAGACCATCGCTGCCTCCAACACCCCCACCCCCATCCGCAAGCAGTCCAAGCGGCGCTCCAACATCTTCACGGTAAGCGGCGCAGGGAGCCCAGGAGCTCTGGGGTGGGTTTGCAGCAGGGAGGGAAGGGAGTGGGTCACACAGCCTGCCCCCGTGGGCTCTCCTGCACGGTGACCCGTGCTGTGCTGGTCAGCGGGCCGGGGATGCAGGTGTGTGCGTGTGTGCGGGAGGGAGCTCCTGCGTGTGCAGCAGGGGCTGTGGTGCTGCGAGCTGCTTCAGGCAGAGTGTGCGTGCATGGGGAGCGTCGGGGAGCGGGACATTCCTCACACACATAGGAGTGTGCAGGGGTGCACTCGCGTGGGTGTGTAGTGTGTGTGAGCTCCTGCTCGTTACAGGGGGAGCAGCTGTGCGTGCACAGCACCAGGGACTCTGCTCATCTTCTCCTTGGGGCTGCATACCCCGAGCGTGGCACGGAGCCCCTGGTCACTGAGCCTCCTGTTTGGTGCCGGTGATGCTGTGCCCGGTGGTGCTGTGCAGAGCTCAGCACCTGGCATGGGCCCCCACTCGCTCCCATTCCTGAATCCTGCGTGACTTGAGCAGCACACGTGGGAGCTGCTGTGGGTATGGAGGGAGGGAAGACAGAGGGGAGGCTGCAAAGCTGTGGGCCCCAGGCGGAGCAAGGCACATTTGCAGCCCTCAGCTGCGCTGGTTTCCTTGCAGCCTGCCTCTCTGCACGCTCTCACACCATGCACATGCTGTCCACGCAGCGTGCACGGTCCTGCCCTCACACTCACCCTTGCTCTGAGCACAGCCATGAGTGTCCCCTCGCTGTGAGCACACACGTGTCCCAGTCCCACGTCTAGTGTAGGTGTAGCCTCTGTTCCCTGTGTACATGTGCAGGCTCCGGCCTTGCTCCTCTCCCCATCTCAATGTGCTTTCCAGCCACCATTGCTCAGCACACTGTGTCTGCTGTTTGTGGAACCGGCCACCACAAGGCCTGTGTACCTGTTGCACCGTGTCACCCTTGTGACCAGCCGCTATTGCTCTGAGCTCAGACCACACGAATTCAGTGTCCTATGCCCCATTCCTCTCACTGCACCATTGGCTTCCCAGATTCCCCACTCGTTGTGCTGGGAGCGTGCCCATCTTCCTTGGCTTCTGGCATCCTGGAAGCTTCTGCGCTGACCTCCCGAATACTCTGTGCATTCCCCCCGCTTGTATTTCATGCACCCCCAGCTCTGTCTGCACGCCCCAGGCCCACGCTCACCCTGTCCGTGTGCTGTGGGCGGGTGGGCTGTGTTCCCCACCCCCTCCTGCCAGCACACACCGCCCCTCGCAGCAGGTCCCCGCTCCCAACGCATGGTTGTTCCCTCAGTGCCTTCCCCTCCACGTGCTCACGCCCTCTGGAATGCCCTGCAGCACTCCCGTTGCCGAGGCTGTGCTCCCGCTGCACGCAGCGCTGGCGGGTGCTCGCGCTCCGCCGTTCTCTTGCCCGTGCTTGCTGCCGTGCCCGGGCTGTGCCCCCCCGGGCGCTGTGCCACCCGGGCTGCTCGCTGCGCGCCGACGCGTCTGGACTCGCCGCCGGCTCGCGTTCGCGGGCTCTGGAGCCCCGGGCTCGCTCTGGGGTGGGCACGCGCTTGGGGGAGGAGGAGGGTGGCTTGCTGCGGGGCTCACGCTTGTTTGCTGTGGACGTCATCATGCGTGTAGGGCTCTCACCGCTCGCTCATCCTGGGCTCACGCTTGCTCTCCGCCGCGGGCTCACCTGTGCTCGGCGGCGCGCGCTCACTCGCTGCGGGGCTGGGGCTCACCTCACCTGCTTGCTCGTGTGCTGGTGCACATCCATGGCTCACGTTGACGTCTTCACCCATCTGGTCGTGGCAGCAGCAGCAGCTCCTGACACCTCCCACAGTGGGACAGGACCAGGAAGGGCGGGAAGGGAAGAGGAGGAAAGGGCAGGCTGTTTTCTGCCACTAGCTTTTCCCAGGCAGGCAGCGCAGGTGTAGCCAGCAGCCTTCATCCTTGTGGAGTCCCCACGTGGGCACAGGCCTTTCCGAGGTGCAGTGCTCGGCCCAGCTCTGGGAGCAGCTGCAGCCCCAGTCCCAAGCTATGCCTGACTCCCTTGCTCCTCCTCTCCTCCTTTCCTCCCCCTCCTCTCCCTTCCCCTCCTTCTCTTCCTCCTCATCCTCCTCTCCTCTTCTATTCTTCCCCTCCTCCTCTCTTCTTCTTCTACTCTCCTTTTCCTCTCCTGCTCTGGCTCCTCTCCTGCTGCCCTCCCACTCCCCACTGGATCGCATTCCCCCCACGGGGGGTCTGCCTGCCCCAGAGCTCCAGGTGGACACAGACTCTGCGCCCACCCACGCCTCGAGGCACCCACCCTCTCCTGACCCCAGCCCCAGCCCCGACTGCTGCTGCCGCCGGCGCCCACTCCGTGGCCTGTCCGTGCTGTCTGCTGGCACCCATCACTGACAGACTCGTGTCCGTGTTCTGAGTATAACTTGCCAAACTCTTTATTCTTTCGATATTTGCAGATATGTGCCACTGTTTCCAACTTTTCATCAACAAAAAGGCCTTTCCAACTCCTTCCAAATTAGAAGATCCAGGTGGTTACACACGGCACCTCTGTACAAATTCTCTCACTTTTCATTGCCTCTCCAGGGCCGGATAAGGGATGGGCACTGGGATTGATCTAAGATTAGAGGCTCGCCCGCCCTCCAGCCAGCATGGGTCCCCCCCTCGGAGACACGCAGGAGCCTTTTAAATCCCCCCAATGTAAAGTCTAGGAAGCGCTGAGACGGCCTGCGCCTGCACTTTAAGCTGGGACATTTCTGGGCCTGCTGGATGCTGTCTAGGCACTGCCCTTTCTCGGGGATGCCAGGCGGACGACCCTCCTGGGATGGGAAGACCTGCAGACGCACCGGGACCGGGCGACAGCCGCGCATGGAGCTGGATGGGCCAAAAGACGCTTTGCTGCTGCCTGCGGGAGCCGCTGCAGCGCCTGCCGCTAGCGCTCCGCTCCTTCTTCCCTCCTGCACCTCTGCAGCCTGCATGGACTCCTGCTCCTCCTCCTCTTCTCCTCGCAGCCGAGCAGCCTTCTGTGTCTCTTTAGTTTTCTTCTCTTTCGATCTCTTTGTTTGGTTCTGGGCCCAAAATCTGGTGAATCGGTGTCCCAGGCGCGCGGGGCTCGTGTCCCTTTCTGATCCAAAGCACACGGGGCCCTCCTGGACTGAGGGGGTGTGTAGGACGCTCCAGAGAGACGCTGCCGCTGCCTCCTGCCATTGTTGTGATTCTGAATGTATTGGTTGTGCTCCATGCCATGTATGACTTGGTATTTCCCTCTGTCCTAAGCACTTTGAATGAGTTCTGCTCAACAGACTGTAAATTTCATATTGTATTTATCAGAGTTTGCTCTCCCCGCGGCCCTCGGGCGCTGGTGGGTCCCGCTCTCGCCGCTCTAGACGTGTGATAGATATTTATTGTCCATGCTCTTTTGTAAGGGGCTGGTATCTCTGCCCGGTGACCTGTGCTACTTTGTATGGTGCAAGTGTGTTACCAGAATAAATCTGTTGGATTAGTAGAGGTGTGAGTTCCTTCACTGCCTGAGCTTCTCCTGCTTCCATCCATGCTCCACCTGCATCCCATGCCATTTCTGTCTGTTGCCATGTCCTGTGTGCCCCACGGGAGGGGGTGCCCACATAGCCCCGCTCTGCCAGGAGGAGGACAGCTCTGCTTGCCGTGGGGGGAGAGGAGAGGAGAGCTTGCTGGGGGGCTGGGCTGGAGCGTCCCGAGCGTCCCTAGAGGGGCCGGGTGAGGGCCCGGCTGCGCTGTGCGCGGGGAGAGCTGGCCTGGGGGAGAGCAGAGTGGTCTGGTCTGGAGCCTGCTGGGGACAGGGGACCCTGACTTTTGGTCTCCTGTGCCCAGCTCTAACGCACCTGTGTCTCTTCTTTTCCAGTCCCGGAAGGGCGCGGACCCGGAGCGCGACAAGAAGGTGCCGGAGTGTAAAGCGGACAGTATTGGCAGCGGGCGGGCCATTCCCATGAAGCAGGTTCGATGCTCCCCGTTCACCCCGCTGCGAGAGCAGGGTCTGGGGAGCGTGGGCTGGGGTGCCTCTGCCCGGGGGCTGCACACCCGCCGGGCCCAGCAGCGAGCGTGGTGCTGGGGGTGCTGCTATGGACCCCGCGCCGTGCTGTGAGGTGTGGGTGGGTGGGGGGCTGTGTGGGGGCTGTGGCAGGGCGTTGGTGGGGGGCGGCGGGGGCGGCTGCAGAGCGGTTCCAGCAGATGGCATCCATGCCCCACGCCCGCTGCAGCCCCCGCCGCAGCCTCTCTCTGCTCCTTCCCTGCTCCTCTTCTCTCCTGTTCCTTTCCACGCCTGCTCTTGCTCCTGGCAGGGCAGGAAGGGGATTCCCCTCTCCATGGGCTGCTAAAAAGCTGTGAGCACAGTGCCCACACCGTGAGCCGCTGGGAATCTAAGGGAGGCACTGCTTCCTCCAGCAGCAATGCATTCTGCTCCTGCCTCTTGGCTTCCAGGGGAGCTTGAACTGCCTGGATTCAGCCCAGTGTGTTGCCTGCCCCTGTGTCCGTCACTGGCAAGCAGTGACCGGTGATGTCCAAGCGAGTCAAGTGGTGTGGATTGGCTGGATGGTGTTTCCATCAGGATTTCCTTGCACTACAGGAAAGACTGATCTGGCAGTGCCTGGCTGTGCTCCTGCCTCGCACGTTGTGCCCCGGCTGTGGATCCATTCACCCCCTGCTGGCCCCTCTGTGGCCCATGTGCCCCCCAACACTGCCAGGGCTGAGTTGCACAGGGCCAGTTGTGTCTCTGCATTGCAGGAGTGCTGGGACGTGAAGCAGGAGAGTAGAGTCTACATCCCCACTGGGTTCTGGCTGCCTGGCACGATTCCATGCTGAGATTCCATGGGGAAGGACTCAGTGAGGCCAGGCTAGCTGAGGAGTGGAGTGGTGGGTCAGAAGAGAGAGACCCTGCTCACTGCTGGAGCTGCCACAGCTCCTGCTCTTCCCCACCCATGGAGTAATCCTGGGGCAGGTGTGTGCAGGGCTGTTGGTGCCCCGGGCAGGGGGCTCTGCTGAAAGGAGGGTGGTGCTGGGAAGGCAGCGTTGTGAAGGTCAACTCTGGGGCCAGAGGGAGCAGTGACAGGAGGAGCAATGCCAGGGTGGGGACCGTGGGATTTCACACACGGGGGCTCTGCTCAGAGGTGCCCAAGTTTGGCACGGCCCCAGCAGGAGGAGGCAGCCCAGCTGCGTGCTGGGCCATGCCCTGCTGTCTGCAGCACAGGGCCTCTTGGTGTGCAGTGGGTCCTTGTTTGAGGTGGGTTGTTGGTTGTGGTGGGTTGTTGGTTTGCAGTGGCAGTGCCCACATGCTCTGGTTTGGGGTCGGCCCAGCAGGGGAGGCGGTGGGTGGCTATTCTGTGGTGAGGTGGGGGAGGCTGAGAGCAGCAGTCTGGAGCAGCTGCAGCCCTCAGTGAGACCTGACTTGGTTCCCCAGATCCTGCTGCTGCCTGCTGGAGGGCCGGTCCTGGGAGGGACCTGACAGCATTTCATGCCTGGACCTTTGGGTTCCTTTCTCCAGGATCTCCCTCCACGCGGCAGGGCAGGATGGTTGCTTTACCTGCTCTTGTGTCTCCGTGCTGCTGACAGGGCCTGGCCTCGCGTGTTCTGCCAGGGGCTGTGTTGGTTTAGTGGGATTAAGTCATTCTATGCTATTCCTGTGTGAAATGGGGAGATCTGGGACCAACAGAGGCCCAGGTCTGCAAACACAACCTAAACGTCCTTTGGATTTGCAAGGAGGAGGAGGAGATGCCAAGCTGCTGCCTGGTTCAGGACTAAGCAGAGGGACCAGTTCATGGCTGCAGCAGCTCACAAGGAGAGCCTGGAACAAAGAGTTCCCATAGGAGGTCTAGGTTCAGGGTTCAAGACTGGCACCCCTTCTAGCCAGAGTTGTGAGAGGTGATGTCACAGAGATCCTGGCAGTGATTTTACAGGAACACACGTGGGGGGAAGTGGTGTTTGACAGGTGGGCACTAGCTTGTGCCAGCAGATATCGACATGTGGCTTGTGGGGAAGGGGTTGTCAGGGGGTCCATAGTGAGGTTAGCACTGCAGTTTGGCACATTCCTTCTATGGCCCTATGCCACAAGGAGTGATGGCTTGGTACCACCAATGTGGACAGGAGCAAAGACTCCCAGGACGTGTAGCTCTGTATCACAAAGATTTGGGACAGGGGATGGTTGCTCTGATCTCTGGTATGGACTTGCCCCTTCTGGAAGAACATTACTTGCTGCCTCTGAGAGGCAGTGGGGGAGTGGGGCCTTCAGTTAGTTTTCCTCTTAGACTGCTCATTGGTCCTGCCCAGCTGTAAGAACAGAGAAGCTGCTGGGTTTGGGGCTGTGAGTGGCAAATGAGCAGGATCTCCTGCCTGGGTTTGTGGCCAGCATTGGTCTGTTGGATTCCCTTGGCATGGGCACCGCTGGGCTGGCACGTTGGGTGCTGGGGCTGCTGGCCAGTCACCTCGGGAGCAGTTGGGTTCTTCTGTGTGGGAGAACGAGGCTGGTCTGTGCTGAGAGCTGTGGGGCAGCAGGCTCACCCATGACACCCACGGCTGCAACCACTGTGATCCATGATCCCTTCCTGGTCTCTGTGAAGACAGAGCAAGCACTGGGAAGCACTGGCAGCCCTCCTCAGCCTGGGCCTTTGGACCTCCTCAGTCCTCCTCAGGCCTGGGGTTTTCATGGAGCCAGGAAAGCAGGAGGCTGGGCTGGGTGCTGCAGAAAGAGAAACACTGGGGAGCCTTGGCTGAGGAGGGATGTGTGTTGCTACTGCAGGGTGCTTGGTTGTCACTTGTTACTGCCTTCTCCAGCACAGCACATCTGGGTGACCTGATCTGTCTGCCTTATGCACATCTGGAAAAGATGGAGCTCCCCAAGGGGACAGGTGAGACTGTGGGTGTTGGGGCCTCCACACACCTGGGACAGCACCTACGCACCCTCCAGGCAGCTGGTGCCTCTGCCAGGGCTGCTCTGTGCCAGGGACTCGGGGTCCGTGTGCCGCAGAGTCCTCGTGGTGATGGTCCTGCAGGACTGGAAGAGTTCCCTCATAGCTGGACACTTGTTTCCAAGAAGTGGGTTAATTAGGCCGGGAGACAAAGCTTCCTCAGCTGTTCGTTACCAGGAATGAGCTCCTAATTGCACATCTACCAGATCTTTCTGGCAAGGCTGCATGGAGCGTGCTGGCAGCCCGGGGGTCCCCTGGCCCCTGGCCTGGCTCTGCTCGGGCCGTGCACTCCAGCAGGGCCCAAGGCGGGTGACTCCTCCTCCTTGGGAGCTGGGATCATGCTGGGAGCTTAGATTACATTTAAATTGCCATTTGCATTTTCCAATCAATACGCGACTTCACAATTAAGTTTGGTGTTAAAATTCTTAGCAAAAAGTGAGTGGAAGGGAGATTTGTGGAGTAAACGAGTCCTCTGGGGGCCATCGCTGCTCCCTGCTTCATTACTCTGCATATTGCTGCTGCTGCTGCTTTCCTGAGCACCGGGAGCTGGGCGCGGCCCGCGGAATGCTGGGAGAGGAGGAACGGGCCCGGGCTCTCCTCCCTTTGTGTGTGACACGAGAAGAAACTTGCGGGAGACTTGTTCCCGACAGGTGTTCCCACAGGGCGCAGAGGGTCTCGGAGCCCCACGAGCCTGACCGGGCGGCCTCGCCGCGCACCCTCCCCTTCTGGGCTCTTGTTCCTCGTGGCTTGCAAAAAGGGGCTGTGTGCTCGGTCCTCCTTTCAGCTCGGAGTTTGGTTGTGCTTCGGTTTGCCAAGTCGCAGGTTTGAGGCTGACCTAACTGCAGCCGAGCTGTTCACTGCAGGCAGCTTGTGTTCGGGGCAGGCTGGACGTGCTGAAGTGGGCGTTCGGGAGGAGAGCAGAGGAGAGGAGAGGAGAACAGAGCAGCCAATGCCAGCGGTGCAAACAGGACATTAGAGAAGCCTGGTTCTCCCTTGGGTAAAACACAGTATCTGATGGCAGGAGTGACTGTGCTGACAAGTGTTTTTAGCTTTCTGTCAGGTCTTTGAGCAACAACACCCTTAAACACCAGCTGTACAAAACCCATAGAGCCAGTAACGGATGGAATGAGAACTAGTCAAGTGCAAGGTCTCAAAACATATCCGTGTCTGAGAACAAGTGTGGTTGTAAATGGCAAACCTGCGTCCAACAGAAGGTACAGCCACCCTGCATCTGATTCAGACTAGTTCCTCAACGTTTTGCTCAAATGAACTCCAAGAAAACATAAAACCAGAAAACCTAAAGGTAATGTGGCAACTGTATGGTGTAAATCAGTGCAGGACTGGTCCTTAACCCCAACTGCCTCCTATCACTGGGCAAACCGAGCTGCTGAGGACAGCAGGCACAATCCTGCTCAGGAGCCAGGTGGTAGGACCCTGCAGTGGGCTGTCAGGGCTGGTCCTGCAAGGGGACCGGGTGGGAGCAGCTCATGTGTGAGCTCTTGGGCTGGATGTGCCATCACGGAGCAGCTCCCAGGCTCCCAGGGCTCCGTGGGAAAGGCATCTCAGTCTGGCAGTGCGTGTTGCTGGTCAGACAGGGCAGGCAGTGTTAGCTCCCATCTGTGATACTGTCACAGCAAGGCAGAGCTGGAGGAGTGCTGGGAGGTCACTTTGCCCCTCCCTGCCTGGACAGGCTCAGCTGTACCATGTCACTCCAACCTCTTCCAAAACCTGCAGTGATGGACACTGGTCCCCCCCGCTGGAGATGGGATCCTGATGTCCCTGTGCCTCCCAGATGAGATGGCAGCCATGCCATGCCAGGGGCAGGGCAGCTGCCTGGGTCCTGGGTGCCATCCTGCCACGTGCAGCCAGCAGTACCTGCGTTTCCTCAGCGCTGGCTCTGGACCCACCCAGAATCGTCCTGACACCACAGCTGGGCCACACATTTCCCCCACAGTGTATGAAAACAGCCCTTCCTCCTCCCACACAAAGCCACTTCAACACCCACCAGCTCACCCAGGTAAATGGTGAATTCTCTGTAATTCAGAATATTTGTTCAGTGTTTTCCAAACAAATCCGCTCCAGACCAGGCTGAAGTTACAGATCTAACTCAAAGTCACTGTCTGGAATTCTCTGGCTTCAGAGCGTGACAATTCCCTCTGGACACAGTGATCTCTTCTGGGCATGAAGATTCCTCCTGGGCATGTAATGATCCCTTCTGGGCATGATGATCCCCCTTGTGGCCTTAAACCCAGCTCAGTTCCACAGTCTGACCTGCCCTTTCATAGCATCCTGCAGAACAGCCTCCTCTCCTCTCCTCTCCTCTCCTCTCCTCT